>BSBK01011830.1:0-45000 GCA_027943335.1 Chamaecyparis obtusa
TATACATATACATATATATAGATATATATTCATATCATATATATAGAGTATACATATTTATATTATATTCATATACATATATACATATATATTATGTGTGTGTGTGTGTGTGTGTGTCTACAAATATACATATAGACACACACACACACACACAGACATACATACATACATATCTACATATATATATATATATATATATATGTATGTATGTATGTATGTATGTATGTATGTATGTATGTGTGTGTATATATGTATATTTGTAGATACACACACACATACATACATACATACATACATACATATATTGATGCAGGAGCATCCTGGGTGTAAGAGCAATCTTGCATCACCCAAAAATATTCTATTTTTATATTCAATAAGGGGCTATTTTAGTGCAGAGCTGCTAATTATGGAAAGTTACTATTTTTGGTAATTTTTGCATGTGCTTAGAATGATCTGATTTCTTTCTTGGAGGTTCATTTTGGTCAATGTAAGTTTTGCCAGTAAAGTTTCATTGCCAGGATCAGGTGTATATTGGAAGATATTGAAGATTTTCGGTATTAGCAGCAGGGTACAGAAACTTTGAACTTAGTTTTGAATGCTTTAGAGGCCCCAGATGAGATCAAAAATTTGGATGACGGGCACTTGCGTGGGTCAAGCCTTGTAGAGCGCTTCGTGGCGTTTCTGAAATGGGGTTATAATAGCCGATCGGGTCAGCTGGTGATGACTTATGGTCTTCGGAGTTGGGCCACCTGAAATGGCGAAAAATAATTTTCTTCAAAATTTTTGTTCGGGTTTCAAAGGTTATCTTGAGCCGACTATGATGTAATAAAATGTAAAATAAAATAATTCTAAGTTTGGTCGGCCTTATTGGCTAAAATTCTGGAACCTTCCCAAGCGGTGGAAAATTGCCTATATAAGGAAGGCTGTATTATTGTCTTAGGCAGTTCAGAATAGTTCTGGGTAATAGTTCGAGGCTTTGTCCTATAGAATATTCTTAGGGAATGCCCATGTGGCTTTGCATATTGTAATTCTGAAAGTTTGTAATTCCACATTTGTGGAGATAATAAGAAGCCAATTTCCTGTTCTTGCATATTGCTGTTGTTTCTCTATTTCTGTTATGTGTTGTGGCATTAAGGGGAGCACCCCTTCATCAAGTGGTATCAGAGCAGGAGTTCTTGAGTGTGTAAAAAGATCACCGACTATGAGGCAAATTGCACCAGGACCGTGGCTAGGGTTTCAACGCGCATCGCGAGAATGCCTCCACGAAGGGATGTGGCGGAAGAGCATGGTGTTGTAACACCTGAGGTTAGAGAGCTGCAGACACAAGTGCGAGCATTGCAAGAAGAGATTCGCAGAGGAATGAATCTTAATGTCAGAGATGAAAGAGAGGATGAAGCCGAAGAAGAATATCAAGAAGGAGAAGCTGAAATTGTGAACCAGGAGGAAGAAAGACTTTTTCGGGCGATTTCCAAGAGTGGGAAAAGACCTAAGATTGAGGTTCCTACATTTTCTGGAAATCTTAACCTAGAGGAATTGATCGACTGGATCAATGAATATGAGGGAATATTTTGAGTATGAGGATGTTGAGGATCCGGATAGGGTCAAATTTGCGAAGGCCAGACTAAAAGGTCATGTGAAGATCTGGTGGCAAGAAATTCAATTAGAGCGAAATAGAAGAGGGAAAGATAAAATCACAAGATGGGATCGGATGGTGGATAAATTGAAGCGACAGTTCATTCCTGTTGATTATGAGCTTGACCTACTGAAGAAAATGCAGAGTTTGAAGCAAGCAGAAGATCTGTTCAGGAGTATACAGAGGAGTTCTACCGACTTCTCATCAGAACAGTCCATGGCAAGAAGCTGATAAGGAGAAAGTTGCCCGATACCTTAATGGGTTAAGGCCAAGCATTCAGGAGGAGCTGAATCTGGTTCGAATGAACAGTATCGAAGAGGCATACCAGTTTGCCCTAAAAGTAGAGGAAAAGCTGAATAAGAAGTTTGAGAGCAGACAAAATGGAAGAGGTCGCGGTGGACGATCTGGTGGATGGTCATATGGTGGCCGAATGAAGATCTAAAAAGAAGGATGAGGCCAGTAGCAGTCAGAATCAGCGAGGAAATAATTCCAATCGCTTCTAGGATCAGAATAATAGAGATCAGAGAGGAAGAGGAAGAGGACAAGGATCTGGAAGAGGTGGCTTCTGTGGAACATGTTTTCACTGTGGAGAAGAAGGTCATAGGGCATTTGAATGTCCTCAGCACCAAGGAAGAACAGACAGGAGAAATGAAGGCCAGGCCAGAGTTGCACATGTAGATGAAGATGCCAGATCATCAAATTCTGAAGATGCTGAAAGAGGAGAAACGTTGATTAACAGAAGAGTCCTGTTGAGTGGTGAGAATGAACCTGAGCAAAGAAGGAGCTTGTTTCACACAAGGTGCAAGTGCGAAGGTAAATGTTGTGATGTGATTATTGATAGTGGAAGCACTGACAATTTGGTGTCAGAAGAGATGGTGACAAAGTTGAAGCTCAAGAGACAGAAACACCCACATCCATATCGGATTGCTTGGGTACAGGATGACCACAAGGTCATGGTCAATGAACAATGCCTAGTGAAGTTCAAGATTGGCGGATACCAAGATGAGGTATTATGTGATATCATATCTATGGATGCATGTCATATGTTGCTGGGTAGACCATGGCAGTTTGACAGATGTGCTGTACATGATGGTCGTGCGAATACCTATTTCCTGACAAAGGATGGAGTGCGACATAAGCTAAAACCATTGAAGGAGACTGAAGAAAAGGTATGTGGTAATGCAACGATAAACTTTTGTTGATGGAAGAAATTTTCTAGATGGTATGAGGCATGAGCATGTATGTTTTACTTTAATTCCAAAAGCTGGTAAAGAGGAAGTAGAAGATGTTCCTGTAGAAGTTGCAGATTTGTTCAATGAGTTTCAGGATATTGTATCCGATAACGTGCCTGATGGATTACCACCAGTCAGGAAGATCAGTCATCAGATGGACTTGATCCCAGGAGTGAGTTTTCCGAATAAGGCTGCACATAGAATGACACCTGCAGAAAGTGAGGAGTTAAACAGACAAGTACATGAACTGTTACAGAACGGATTGATCCGTGAGAGTCTGAGTCCCTGTGCTTGTACCAGCGGTATTAGCACCAAAGAAGAATGGAGAATGGAGGATGTGTACAGATTCCAGAGCAATAAACAAGATCACAATCAAGTATAGGTTTCCATTACCACGAATGGATGATATTATGGACTGTTTGAGTGGAGCTGTGTATTTCTCAAAGATAGATCTGAAAAGTGGATATCATCAGATTCGGATCAGAGAAGGAGATGAATGGAAGACTGCCTTCAAGACAAAGGAAGGGACTATATGAGTGGTTAGTCATGCAGCTCATGAACGAGGTTCTGAAAGAATTTCTGGGTAAGTTTGTCATTGTTTACCTAGATGATATTTTGATCTTTAGTAAGACATTGGATGAGCATATGATGCATATTCGTATGGTATTTGAGAAGTTGAGAAAAGAGAAATTGTTGATTAATTTGAAGAAGTGCAGTTTTGTGAAGAAAGAGTTAGTGTATTTGGGATTTGTAGTTTTAGAAGAAGGTCTAAAAATGGACCCAGAGAAGGTACAGGCTATCCTTGAATGGCCTACTCCAAGGAGTGCTACTGAGGTAAGATCTTTTCATGGTTTGGCTAGCTTTTACAGAAAGTTTATCAGAAATTTTAGCAGTATTTGTGGACCCTTGACTGAAACAATGAGAGGGGATAGAAAAGAGTTTAAGTGGACTAATGGGGTAGAAAATAGTTTTCAATTGTTGAAACAAAAAGTTATAGAACAACCTATTTTAGCACTTCCAGATTTTAATAAGGTGTTTCAAGTAGATTGTGATGCTAGTGGTACTGCAATAGGAAGCTGTTATGAGCTAAGAAGGTAAACCTGTTGCTTATTTCAGTGAGAAGTTAAATGATGTCAAGAGAAAATATTCTGTTTATGATCAGGAATTTATGCTATAGTTCAGGCATTAAAGAAGTGGAGACATCATCTACTTCCTAAGGAGTTTGTTTTGTATACTGATCATCAAGATTTGCAATATTTGAATAGTCAAGGAAAATTGAATCAAAGGTATTTGAAATGGGTGAGTTTTTATAGAGTTATACATTTGTTTTGAAACACAGGAGTGGAAAGTCTAATAGGGTTGCAGATGCTCTTAGCAGAAGACAACTATTGCTGACAGAAATGCAGATTGAAGTGGTTGGGTTCAAGGAACTCAAGAATTTGTATCCAGAGGATCCTGATTTTGGTGAAGCTTGGAAGCTTGTACAGAACCTGTTACTCTAGACAGGACAAAATGGTTGGATTTCATCATCTAGGATGATATGCTATTCAGAGGGAGTCAGTTGTGCATTCTACGAAGTTCTATGAGGGAGAATCTCATCAAGGAGAAGCATAGTGGAGGATTGGCTGGACATTTTGGTCGTGATAAAACTGTTGGTTTGGTTAGTGAGAATTATTATTGGCCGCAGTTGCAGCAAGATGTGAAGAAGTTTGTACAGAGTTGCAGAGTATGTCAGATGGCGAAAGGAGTGAAGCAGAATACAGGATTGTATCAGCCATTACCCGTTACCAGAGAAGCCTTGGGAGGATATCAGCATGGACTTTGTTCTTGGTTTACCGAGGACTCAGCGGGGACATGATTTAATTTTTGTGGTGGTTGATAGATTTTCAAAGATGACACATTTCATTCCCTGCAAGAAGACTAATGATGCTATTCATGTAGCAGAATTGTTTTTTAGAGAAGTAGTGAGACTTCATGGTTTTCCAAAGACCATAGTTTCAGATCGGGACCACTAAGTTTGTTGGATATTTCTGGTGTACATTGTGGAAGAAGTTGAAGACAGATTTGAAGTTCAGTTCATCACATCATCCACAGACTGATGGACAGACAGAGGTGGTGAATAGGAGTTTGGGAAATTTGCTGAGATGTTTTGGTTGGAGATAAGCCAACAGGATGGGATTTGATTTTACCACAGGCAGAATTTGCATACAATAATTCTGTCAACAGGAGGACTGGTAAATCACCATTCTAGATTATATATGGAAGTAGTCCAAGAAATGCATCTGAATTGAGGAAGATAGATAAAGGAGAAATAAGTAGTGCTGAAGCTGAGGATTTTACAGAACACTTGAAGAACATCCATGGGGAGGTCAGGAAGCACATTACCAAGATGAACGCACAGTATAAGGCTAAGGCAGATGAGAAAAGGAGGTATAAGGAATTTCAAGTTGGTGATGAAGTCATGGTTCATTTGCGGAAGGAGCGGTTTCCAGTTGGTACATATAACAAGCTGAAAATGAAGAAGTTTGGACCATGTAGGATACTGAAGAAACATGATTTAGGAAACGCATATGAGGTAGAATTGCCTACTTGAGATAAATATTTCACCAGTGTTTAACATTTCAGATCTGACAGAGTATCATGAAGGAGGTGTTGAAGATGAGATCACAACAGCACAGTGGAGTATTCCAGCAACTCGTTCAGACACTAAGGAGATCGAAGACATACTGGATAGTCGTGTTGGTAGAAGCACAAGGAATAGGACATATGAAGAGTATTTGGTCAAATGGAAAGGACGACCTGTAGAAGATTTATTGTGGCTAACAAAGGAGGAGGTTAACCGTCTTGGTTTTCCCTCTGCACACCTGAGTCGTGACAGGGTCACTTCTCAAATTACCCTGGGTGTCTGATGCAGGAGCATCTTGGGTGTAAGAGCAATCTTGCATCACCCAAAAATATTTTTGTTTTTATATTCAATAAGGGCTATTTTAGTGCAGAGTTGCTATTTATGGAAAGTTACTATTTTTGGTAATTTTTGCATGTGCTCAGAATGATCTGATTTCTTTCTTGGAGGTTCATTTTGAGTCATGTAAGTCTGCTAGTAAAGTTTCATTGCCAGATCAAGTGTATATTGGAAGATATTAAAGATTTCGGTATTGGCTGCAGGGTACAGAAACTTTGAACTCAGTTTTGAAGGCTTTAGAGGCCCCGGATGAGGTTGAAAATTTGGGTGACGGGCGCTTGCACGGGTCAAGCTTGTAGAGCGCTTCGTGGTGTTTCTAAAATGGGGTTATAATAGCCGATCGGGTCAGCTGGTGATGACTTATGGTCTTCGGAAGTTGGGCCACCTGAAATGGCGAAAAATAATTTTCTTCAAAATTTCTGTTCGGGTTTCAAAGGTTATCTTGAGCTGACTATGATGTAATAAAATGTAAAATAAAATAATTCTAAGTTTGGTCGGCCTTATTGGCTAAAATTCTGGAACCTTCCCAAGCGGTGGAAAATTGCCTATATAAGGAAGGCTGTATTATTGTCTTAGGCAGTTCAGAATAGTTCTGGGTAATAGTTCAAGACTTTGTCCTACAGAATATTGTCAGGGAATGCCCATGTGGCTTTGCAGATTGTAATTCTGAAAGTTTGTAATTCCACATTTGTGGAGATAATAAGAAGCCAATTTCTTGTTCTTGCATATTGCTGTTGTTTCTCTATTTCTATTATGTGTTTGTGGCATTAAGGGGAGCACCCTTCATCATATATATATATATATATATATATATATATATATATATATATATATATATATATATATATATATATATATATATATATATATATATATATATATATATATATATATATATATATATATATATATGTATGTATACATGTATATATGTATATGTAATAATATATTAATATATTATATATATATGTGTGTGTGTGTGTGTGTGTGTGTGTGTGTGTGTGTGTGTACAAATATACATAAACACACACATATGTATATAGTTATTTTTGTATATATTTGGTCCCTTATTTTTAATTATATTTGCCTTTTAGTTGGTATATATGTGTGTGTGTATAATTTATTTTTAATTTTTTTATATAGACATTTACTTGTATATATTCAACTCACCTTTTTGTCGTTAGCTTCAATGGGGATATTATTTTATTCCTTCATGTTGTTCATTTTATGTGGTTCCTTGATATTTTCCTTTAGTCACCTTTCATTTGTATTTTTTTCTATTTCTTTTGAGTGTGTGTGTGTGTGTGTGTGTGTGTGTGTACTAAAAGAGGCTCCCCACATTAGTTTCTTATGTCTTCTTTATGTCTGTCTTTCATATTGAGGACTTGTTTTGAGGCCTATAATGGTAATCTATTATGAGGATATTAGTATGGCTAATGCATTTTGTTTTGATGATGGTACTCTATTTTTTTGGTGCTTATTTGTATCTATGACACTTTTTCTTTCCTTAGCATATATCAAGGTTCAATTTGATGGATTGGCAGGTTATCTTTAAGAAAAATTTTCATTTGTGTTTTGTATCTTAATCTATGATTTATAGACTGTGAGTATATGTTTTTTTGGATCTCATCCATTATTCTACGTAAGGTTTTACTTATCATACCTTTTTTAGATAAGGTTAATGTGGCTGACTCCTTATTCTTGCAGTTCCATGCCTTATTTTTAAGATAAATCCATTTGGTTTTTATCATTTATAGTTTAATCTTCCTAGATAGATGGGTTATTACTTCTATATGAGCACTATTTCAATTTCTTATTAGAACTTAACAATTTTAAATAGACTTTCTATCTCCAATACTAATACAAGTATCTAGTTTCATCAAAGATAGTCACATTGATGTTTATTTGGCTAGTTATGAGATTATTTTTGGTAGAACAATTATCCTATATAGGAGAATAATGGTTGGTAAAGTAGAGAAAAAGTAAATGGTCCTTTTATATTATCTATATGAACCTAAAAAGAATAAATTTTTGGAGTAACATGGTGAATATATTATTATAGGTAGCAGTGGATAAATCCTCAGAAGAGTTAGCATAACCTTGGAATTAAAGAACCAGATGGATAGCTCAAATACATGAATGAGTTGACTTTAACAATTACAGGTGCTCAAATTTTGAACTCGTGAACTCATCCTTCATGTTGAAACATCAAAAGGATGAGAGAGATGTAATGTTTATGTATTCCTCATGTAATTAGGGCTCAAGTTGTATATGATGTATAATAGTATCAAAATTTGTAGAGTGTATTATAATAGTGTTGTAAAATAGGAGGTCTATCCCCTCTTAAATTCCCTTTAATTTGCTCAAGTATGTAAATGATGATGTGCACTCCCTCACCTCTAATTGTATTTTCACTATCTTGTTAATTAAATAAATGAGGTACTAGATATGTCATTTAAAGTAAACTATTATAGTTCTTGGTGAGACCATAGGTTTTCTTAGCTTGGTTCTTTCCTATGAGTGCCCATGTTGAAGTGGGTTTGTAATAATTCTTTAAAATTAATAAAATATTGGTCATGACTAATAATAATAGCACACATTCTCTGATCACAACTCAACTTCATACTTTCACATAAAGTTACACAATATCTAAGAAATCTTGTTTTTAATTATCTTTTCAAAATCCCTTTCTATTACAATTATATTCTTATTTATATTTATCTTTAAAATATGAAATCATCAATTCATCCATCAAAACATAATTTGAAATAAGTCCATACTAAATATTCCTACAACAGGGATGAATGAAAAGTGGACCACACTAGACACATTGCCTTGACCAAACAACACATTATCTGAATACCATGATTACTAGAGTCCAAGAAGAAATAAAATAGTTAGCAACCATACCTCCAAAAAATATTAACATGAAACAAATAAAAATATCAAAAGATACAGAAATGATTGATGAAAAACCAAACTACGATTATTATATCTAGAACAATAGATAATTGTCGACCACTGTCAAATACAAAACATTACTAACTAGATTACCAAAACATATTTATCTAAGCACTAACCTTTTAAAACACCACCTCTAAACCATTAGATCCTAAAAATGACATTTGTAACATATCATAAATATTGAGAACAAACTAACTGCCAAATAAATATGTTTCCATCAATGAAAACCATACTGAAACATCAACAACTCTACAAAGATAGAAACTAAAACATCACCTCTACAATTGAAGTAAGCTCTCTCTTTCAACAATAGCCCCCTTTGTCATTGATGACAACATCCATCAATGAAAAACACTATCTTGGTCCATAACTCGCATGCTCATATTATCTTCACACACTCTATATTCCCATTTGAAATCAAGGAAAAATGAAGGAAACAATATAATTTCACCCCCTCACTATGGGGATTCCTTTGATATCTATTAATTATTATATAGGCCAAAGCATCCCCACAATAAATTTTCATGGATTGAATAAATTAGGGGCCAAACCCTAAGGCTTGAAGTATAGAAATAATAAAACACCATTCAATGCAATTTTAGGCTTTAGAATTTTTTTTTAAACAAAACTAATATTTCATTTAGGAAAATGGGCTCATTTGTTACTATAGTTGTCAAGAAAAACACTCTACAAATGGATATAGTGAACCTTAAGAACCAATAATTTAGAGATAATTTTAAAGGAGATTGATGTAGTACACAATCCTCTATAAACAATAAAATTCAATTACCAGATAAAAACATAGATTAGAAACTTTCAATATTGTTCATCCATCATTGACTATCTCTACAATTCACTGCAAACTCTTAAGTAACCAAAAATTAGAAAAACAAGAAATCTAAAAATTACCCTTTTTAACAGTTTTTTCCCATAGGTGTTTTTTGCCATTTTTGGTAAGTTTCGAAACAACACCTAAAAAGATGAGTTTTTGCCTAAACATGCCCTCGACCAAGTTAGAATGAATTTCCAACTAATATCTGAGATTAGAAACATATCTCCAGATTTATTACAAAACATAACTTTCTAAAAACTAGAGAAAAAACACTAAAAGCTGATTTCAAAGCCCTAGATGAAACTTTCAGCTCTTGAAAATGTGCTGAAACGAACCCTAATTTATCTAAGTTCATTGGAAAAATAAATACCACCACCTGAGGCAAGCACCCAAAAAATTTCAGCAAAAACCCAGACCTGAGTCAAAAGTTATGACCTTCAAAAGTTTCTGTATGAGATTATGGCCTACATAAGGCCCTACATCATTCTCCCCTTCTTTAAAGGAATGTAGCTCTTGTAAGTGGTTGTCTATGAACTACTACAACTTTGTGGGGTCCAATTTCATCACTCCCCATTCTGAGATCTAGGTGCTATCTGTTGCTGGTAATACCTCCCACTAAATTAGGTACCTATTGTAATGACCATTTCGGGTGACTGTAGACTGCTTGTCAAGAATATGGGCAATATTTTTGATGAAGGGTGCTCCCCTTAATACCACAAACACATAACAGAAATAGAGAAACAACAACAGTA
Source organism: Chamaecyparis obtusa (assembly GCA_027943335.1). Taxonomy (NCBI): domain Eukaryota; kingdom Viridiplantae; phylum Streptophyta; class Pinopsida; order Cupressales; family Cupressaceae; genus Chamaecyparis; species Chamaecyparis obtusa. The sequence continues at coordinate 10,376 of BSBK01011830.1, forward strand.
ATATGCAAGAACAGAAAATTGGCTTCTTATTAGCTCCACAAATGTGGAATTATAAACTTTCAGAATTACAATATGCAAAGCCACATGGGCATTCCCTTACAATATTCTGTAGGACAAAGCCTCGAATCAATACCCAGATCTGCTACCCAGAATTATTCCGAACTGCCTAAGACAATAATACAGCCTTCCTTATATAGGCAATTTTCCACCGCCTGGGAAGGTTCCAGAATTTTAGCCAATAAGGCCGACCAAACTTAGAATTATTTTATTTTACATTTTATTACATCATAGTCGGCTCAAGATAACCTTTGAAACCCGAACAAAATTTTTGAAGAAAATTATTTTTTGCCATTTCGGGTGGCCCAACTTTCGAAGACCATAAGTCATCACCAGTTGACCCAATCGACTATTATAACCCCATTTCGGAAATGCCACGAAGCGCTCTACAGGCTTGACCCACGCAAGCGCCCGTCACCCAAATTTTTGACCTCATCCAGGGCCTCTAAAGCCTTCAAAACTGAGTTCAAAGTTTTTGTACCCTGCTGCCAATACCGAAAATCTTCAATATCTTCCAATATACACTTGATCTGGCAATGAAACTTTACTGGCAGACTTATATGACCAAAATCAACCTCCAAGAAAGAAATCAGATCATTCTGAGCACATACAAAAATTACCAAAAATAGTAACTTTCCATAAATAGCAGCTCTACACAAAATAGCCCTTATTGAATACAAAAACAGAAATATTTTTGGGTGATGCAAGATTGCTCTTACACCCAGGATGCTCCTGCATCAGACACCCAAGGTAATTTGAGAAGTGACCCTGTCACGACTCAGGTGTGCAGAGGAAAACCAAGACAGCTAACCTCCTCCTTTGTCAGCCATGATGAATCTTCAACATGTCATCCTTTCCACTTGACAAGATATTCTTCATATGTCCTGTTCCTTGTGCTTCTACCAACACGACTGTCCAGTATATCTTCGATCTCCTTAGTGTCTGAACTAGTTGCTGGAATACTCCACTGTGCTTCTGTGATCTCATCTTCAACACCTCCTTCATGATACTCTGTCACATCTGAAATGTTAAACACTGGTGAAATATTTAGCTCAGTAGGCAATTCTACCTCATATGCATTTCCTGAATCATGTTTCTTCAGTATCCTGCATGGTCCAAACTTCTTCATTTTCAACTTGTTATATGTACCAACTGGAAACCACTCCTTCCGTAAATGAAGCATGACTTCGTCACCAACTTGAAATTCTTTATACCTCCTTTTCTCATCTGCCTTAGCCTTATACTATGAATTCATCTTGGTAATATGCTTCCTCACCTCTTCATGGATGTTCTTCAAGTGTTCTGCAAAATCCTCAGCTTCAGCACTACTTATTTCTCCTTTATCTATCTTCCTCAATTCAGATGCATTTCTTGGACTACTTCCATATACAATCTGGAATGGTGATTTACCAGTGCTCCTGTTAACAGAATTATTGTATGCAAATTTTGCCTGTGGTAAAATCAAATCCCATCCTGTTGGCTTATCTCCAACCAAACATCTCAGCAAATTTCTCAAACTTCTATTCACCACCTCTATCTGTCCATCAGTCTGTGGATGATGTGATGAACTGAACTTCAAATCTATCTTCAACTTCTGCCATAATGTACGCCAGAAATATCCAACAAACTTAGTGTCCCGATCTGAAACTATGGTCTTTGGCAAACCATGAAGTCTCACTACTTCTCTGAAAAATAATTCTGCTACATGAACATCATCATTAGTCTTCTTGCAGGGAATGAAATGTGCCATCTTCGAAAATCTGTCAACCACCACAAAAATTGAATCATGTCCCCGCTGAGTCTTCGGTAAACCAAGAACAAAGTCCATGCTGATATCCTCCCAAGGCTTCTCTGGTACAGGTAATGGCTGATACAACCCTATATTTTGCTTCACTCCTTTCGCCATCTGACATACTCTGCAACTCTGTACAAACTTCTTCACATCTTGCTGCAATTGTGGCCAGTAATAATTTTTACTAACCAAAGAAAGGGTTTTGTCACGACCAAAATGTCTAGCCAATCCTCCGCTATGCTTCTCCTTGATGAGATTCTCCCTCATAGAACTTCGTGGAATGCACAACTGACTCCCTCTGAATAGCATATCATCCTGGATGATGAAATCCAACCATTTTGTCCTGTCTAGAGTAATAGGTTCTGTACAAGCTTTCCAAGCTTCACCAAAATCAGGATCCTCTGGATACAAATTCTTGAGTTCCTTGAACCCAACCACTTCAATCTACATTTCTGTCAGCAATAGTTACCTTCTGCTAAGAGCATCTGCAATCCTATTAGACTTTCCACTCCTGTGTTTCAAAACAAATGTATAACTCTACAAAAACTCAACCCATTTCAAATGCCTTTGATTCAATTTTCTTTGACTATTCAAATATTGCAAAGCTTGATGATCAGTATACAAAAAAAACTCCTTAGGAAGCAGATAATGTCTCCACTTCTTTAATGCCTGAACTATAGCATGAAATTCCTGATCATAAACAGAATATTTTCTCTTGGCATCATTTAACTTTTCACTGAAATAAGCAACAGGTTTACCTTCTTGGCTCATAACAGCACCTATTGCAGTACCACTAGCATCACAATCTACTTGAAACATCTTATTAAAATCTGGAAGTGCTAAAATAGGTTGTTCTGTAACTTTTTGTTTCAATAATTGAAAACTTTTTTCTGCTCCTTTAGTCCACTTAAACTCTTTTCTATCCCCTCTCATTGTTTCAGTCAAGGGTCCACAAATACTGCTAAAATTTCTGATAAACTTTCTGTAAAAGCTAGCTAGACCGTGAAAAGATCTTACCTCAGTAGCACTCCTTGGAGTAGGCCATTCAAGGATAGCCTGTACCTTCTCTGGGTCCATTTTCAGACCTTCTGCTGAAACTACAAATCCCAAATACACTAACTCTTTCTTCACAAAACTGCACTTCTTCAAATTAATCAACAATTTCTCTTCTCTCAACTTCTCAAATACTATACGAATATGCATCATATGCTCATCCAATGTCTTACTAAAGATCAAAATATCATCTAGGTAAACAATGACAAACTTACCCAGAAATTCTTTCAGAACCTCGTTCATGAGCCGCATAAAAGTGCTCGGTGCATTGGTTAGCCCAAAAGGCATGACTAACCACTCATACAGTCCTTCCTTTGTCTTGAAGGTAGTCTTCCATTCATCTCCTTCTCTGATCCGAATCTAATGATATCCACTCTTTAGATCTATCTTTGAGAAATACACGGCTCCACTCAAACAGTCCATAATATCATCCATTCGTGGCAATGGAAACCTGTACTTGATTGTGATCTTGTTTATTACTCTAGAATCTGTACACATCCTCCACTCTCCATTCTTCTTTGGTGCTAATACCGCAGATACAGCATAGGGACTCAGAATCTCTCGAATCAATCCTTTCTGTAACAACTCATGTACTTGTCTGTTCAACTCCTCACTTTCTACAGGTGTCATTCTATGCGCTACCTTATTCGGTAAACTCGCTCCTGGGATCAAGTCCATCTGATGACTGATCTTCCTAACTGGTGGTAATCCATCAGGCACGTTATCGGATACAATATCTTGAAACTCATTCAACAAATCTACAACTTCTACAGGAACATCTTCTACTTCCTCTTTACCAGCTTTTAGAATTAAAACAAAACATACATGCTCATGCCTCATACCATCTAGGAAATTTCTTCCATCAACAAAAGTTATCCTTGCATTACCACATACCTTTTCTTCAGTCTCCTTCAATGGTTTTAGCTTATGTCGCACTCCATCCTTTGTAAGGGAATAGGTATTCGCACGACCATCATGTACAGCACATCTATCAAACTGCCACGGTCTACCTAATAACATATGACATGCATCCATAGAGATGATATCACATAGTACCTCATCTTGTTACCCGCTGATCTTGAACTTTACCAGGCACTGTTCACTGACCATGACCTTGTGGTCATCCTGCACCCAGGCAATCCGATATGGATGTGGGTGTTTCTGTCTCTTGAGCTTCAACTTTGTCACCATCTCTTCTGACACCAAATTGTCAGTGCTTCCACTATCAATAATCACATCACAACATTTACCTTCACACTTGCACCTGGTGTGAAACAGGCTCCTTCTTTGCTCAGGTTCATTCTCACCACTCAATAGGACTCTTCTATTAATCAACGTTTCTCCTCTCTCAACATCTTCAGAATTTGATGATCTGGCATCTTCATCTATATGTGCAACTCTGGCCTGGCCTTCATTTCTCCTATCTGTTCTGCCTTGGCGTTGAGGACATTCAAATTCCCTATGACCTTCTTCTCCAAAGTGAAAACATGTTCCACGGAAGCCACCTCTTCCAGATCCTTGCCCTCTTCCTCTTCCTCTCTGATCTCAATTATTCTGATCCTGGAAGTGATTGGAATCATTTCCTTACTGATTCTGACTACTACTAGCCTCATCCTTCTTTCTTGGATCTTCATTTCGGCCACCATATGACCGTCCACCAGATCATCCACCGCGACCTCTTCCATTTTGTCTGCTCTCAAACTTCTTGTTCAGCTTTTCCTCTACTTTTAGGGCAAACTGGTATGCCTCTTCAATACTGTTCATTCCAACTAGATTCAGCTCCTCCTGAATGCTTGGCCTTAACCCATTAAGGTATCGGGCAACTTTCTCCTTATCAGCTTCTGCATGGCCTGTTCTGATGAGAAGTAGATAGAACTCATCTGTATACTCCTGAATAGATCTTCCTACTTGCTTCAAACTTTGCATTTTCTTCAGTAGGTCAAGCTCGTAATCAACAGGAATGAACTGTCACTTTAATTTATCCACCATCCGATCCCATCTCGTGATTTTCTCCTTTCCCCTTCTATTTCGCTCCAACTGAATCTCTTGCCACCATATCTTCGCATGACCTTTCAGTCTGGCCTTCGCAAATTTGACCCTATCAGGATCCTCAACATCTTCATACTCAAAATATTCTTCACATTCATTGATCCAGTCGATCAATTCTTCTGGGTTAAGATTTCTAGAAAATGTAGGAACCTCAATCTTAGGTCTTTTCCCAATCTTGGAAATCGCCCGAAAAAGTCTTTCTTCCTCCTGGTTCACAATTTCAACTTCTCTTTCTTGATATTCTTCTTCGGCTTCATCCTCGCTTTCATCTCTGACATTAAGATTCATTCCTCTGTGAATCTCTTCTTGCAATGCTCACACTTGTCTCTGCAGCTCTCTAACCTCAGGTGTCACAGCACCAGCTCTTCCGCCACGTTCTCTTCATGGAGGCATTTTTGCGATGCACACTGAAACCCTTACCACGGTCCTGGTGCAAATTGCCTCACAGTCGGTGATCTATTTACACACTCAAGAAAACCTACTCTGATACCACTTGATGAAGGGTGCTCCCCTTAATACCACAAACACATAACAGAAATAGAGAAACAACAACAGTAATATGCAAGAACAGAAAATTGGCTTCTTATTATCTCCACAAATGTGGAATTACAAACTTTCAGAATTACAATATGCAAAGCCACATGGGCATTCCCTTACAATATTCTGTAGGACAAAGCCTCGAATCAATACCCAGATCTGCTACCCATAATTATTCCGAACTGCCTAAGACAATAATACAGCCTTCCTTATATAGGCAATTTTCCACCGCCTGGGAAGGTTCCAGAATTTTAGCCAATAAGGCCGACCAAACTTAGAATTATTTTATTTTACATTTTATTACATCATAGTCGGCTCAAGATAACCTTTGAAACCCGAACAAAATTTTTGAAGAAAATTATTTTTCGCCATTTCGGGTGGCCCAACTTTCGAAGACCATAAGTCATCACCAGTTGACCCAATCGACTATTATAACCCCATTTCGGAAATGCCACGAAGCGCTCTACAGGCTTGACCCGCGCAAGCACCCGTCACCCAAATTTTTGACCTCATCCGGGGCCTCTAAAGCCTTCAAATCTGAGTTCAAAGTTTTTGTACCCTGCTGCCAATACCAAAAATCTTCAATATCTTCCAATATACACTTGATCTGGCAATGAAACTTTATTGGAAAACTTATATGACCAAAATCAACCTCCAAGAAAGAAATCAGATCATTCTGAGCACATACAAAAATTACCAAAAATAATAACTTTCCATAAATAGCAGCTCTGCACAAAATAGCCCTTATTGAATACAAAAATAGAAATATTTTTGGGTGATGCAAGATTGCTCTTACACCCAGGATGCTCCTGCATCAGACACCTGAGGTAATTTGAGAAGTGACCCTGTCACGACTCAGGTGAGCAGAGGAAAACCAAGACAGCTAACCTCCTCCTTTGTCAGCCATGATGAATCTTCAACATGTCATCCTTTCCACTTGACAAGATATTCTTCATATGTCCTGTTCCTTGTGCTTCTACCAACACGACTGTCCATTATATCTTCGATCTGCTTAGTGTCTAAACTAGTTGCTGGAATACTCCACTGTGCTTCTGTGATCTCATCTTCAACACCTCCTTCATGATACTCTGTCACATCTGAAATGTTAAACACTGGTGAAATATTTAGCTCAGTAGGCAATTCTACCTCATATGCGTTTCCTGAATCATGTTTCTTCAGTATCCTGCATGGTCCAAACTTCTTCATTTTCAACTTGTTATATGTACCAACTGGAAACCGCTCCTTCCGTAAATGAAGCATGACTTCGTCACCAACTTGAAATTCTTTATACCTCCTTTTCTCATCTGCCTTAGCCTTATACTATGAATTCATCTTGGTAATATGCTTCCTCACCTCTTCATGGATGTTCTTCAAGTGTTCTGCAAAATCCTCAGCTTCAGCACTACTTATTTCTCCTTTATCTATCTTCCTTAATTCAGATGCATTTCTTGGACTACTTCCATATACAATCTGGAATGGTGATTTACCAGTGCTCCTGTTAACAGAATTATTGTATGCAAATTTTGCCTGTGGTAAAATCAAATCCCATCCTGTTGGCTTATCTCCAACCAAACATCTCAGCAAATTTTTCAAACTTCTATTCACCACCTCTGTCTGTCCATCAGTCTGTGGATGATGTGATGAACTGAACTTCAGATCTGTCTTCAACTTCTACCATAATGTACGCCAGAAATATCCAACAAACTTAGTGTCCCGATCTGAAACTATGGTCTTTGGCAAACCATGAAGTCTTACTACTTCTCTGAAAAATAATTCTGCTACATGAACATCATCATTAGTCTTCTTGCAGGGAATGAAATGTGCCATCTTTGAAAATCTGTCAACCACCACAAAAATTGAATCATGTCCCCGCTGAGTCCTCGGTAAACCAAGAACAAAGTCCATGCTGATATCCTCCCAAGGCTTCTCTCGTACAGGTAATGGCTGATACAACCCTGTATTTTGCTTCACTCCTTTCACCATCTGACATACTCTGCAACTTTGTACAAACTTCTTCACATCTTGCTGCAATTGTGGCCAGTAATAATTTTTACTAACCAAAGAAAGGGTTTTGTCACGACCAAAATGTCTAGCCAATCCTCCGCTATGCTTCTCCTTGATGAGATTCTCCCTCATAGAACTTCGTGGAATGCACAACTGACTCCCTCTGAATAGCATATCTTCCTGGATGATGAAATCCAACCATTTTGTCCTGTCTAGAGTAATAGGTTCTGTACAAGGTTTCCAAGCTTCACCAAAATCAGGATCCTCTGGATACAAATTCTTGAGTTCCTTGAACCCAACCACTTCAATCTACATTTCTGTCAGCAATAGTTACCTTCTGCTAAGAGCATCTGCAACCCTATTAGACTTTCCACTCCTGTGTTTCAAAACAAATGTATAACTCTACAAAAACTTAACCCATTTCAAATGCCTTTGATTCAATTTTCTTTGACTATTCAAATATTGCAAAGCTTGATGATCAGTATACAAAAAAAACTCTTTAGGAAGCAGATAATGTCTCCACTTCTTTAATGCCTGAACTATAGCATAAAATTCCTGATCATAAACAGAATATTTTCTCTTGGCATCATTTAACTTTTCACTGAAATAAGCAACAGGTTTACCTTCTTGGCTCATAACAGCACCTATTGCAGTACCACTAGCATCACAATCTACTTGAAACATCTTATTAAAATCTGGAAGTGCTAAAATAGGTTGTTCTGTAACTTTTTGTTTCAATAATTGAAAACTTTTTTCTGCTCCTTTAGTCCACTTAAACTCTTTTCTATCCCCTCTCATTGTTTCAGTCAAGGGTCCACAAATACTGCTAAAATTTCTGATAAACTTTCTGTAAAAGCTAGCTAGACCGTGAAAAGATCTTACCTCAGTAGCACTCCTTGGAATAGGCCATTCAAGGATAGCCTGTACCTTCTCTGGGTCCATTTTTAGACCTTCTGCTGAAACTACAAATCTCAAATACACTAACTCTTTCTTCACAAAACTGCACTTCTTCAAATTAATCAACAATTTCTCTTCTCTCAACTTCTCAAATACCATACGAATATGCATCATATGCTCATCCAATGTCTTACTAAAGATCAAAATATCATCTAGGTAAACAATGACAAACTTACCCAGAAATTCTTTCAGAACCTCGTTCATGAGCCGCATAAAAGTGCTCGGTGCATTGGTTAGCCCAAAAGGCATGACTAACCACTCATACAGTCCTTCATTTGTCTTGAAAGCAGTCTTCCATTCATCTCCTTCTCTGATCCGAATCTAATGATATCCACTCTTCAGATCTATCTTTGAGAAATACACGGCTCCACTCAAATAGTCCATAATATCATCCATTCGTGGCAATGGAAACCTGTACTTGATTGTGATCTTGTTTATTACTCTAGAATCTGTACACATCCTCCACTCTCCATTCTTCTTTGGTGCTAATACCATAGATACAGCATAGGGACTCAGACTCTCTCGAATCAATCCTTTCTGTAACAACTCATGTACTTGTCTGTTCAACTCCTCACTTTCTGCAGGTGTCATTCTATGCGCTACCTTATTCGGTAAACTCACTCCTGGGATCAAGTCCATCTGATGACTGATCTTCCTGACTGGTGGTAATCCATCAGGCACGTTATCGGATAGAATATCTTGAAACTCATTCAACAAATCTGCAACTTCTACAGGAACATCTTCTACTTCCTCTTTACCAGCTTTTAGAATTAAAGCAAAACATACATGCTCATGCCTCATACCATCTAGGAAATTTCTTCCATCAACAAAAGTTATCCTTGCATTACCACATACCTTTTCTTCAGTCTCCTTCAATGGTTTTAGCTTATGTCACACTCCATCCTTTGTCAGGGAATAGGTATTCGCACGACCATCATGTACAACACATCTATCAAACTGCCACGGTCTACCTAACAACATATGACATGCATCCATAGAGATGATATCACATAGTACCTCATCTTGGTACCCGCTGATCTTGAACTTTACCAGGCACTGTTCACTGACCATGACCTTGTGGTCATCCTGCACCCAGGCAATCCGATATGGATGTGGGTGTTTCTATCTCTTGAGCTTCAACTTTGTCACCATCTCTTCTGACACCAAATTGTCAGTGCTTCCACTATCAATAATCACATCATAACATTTACCTTCACACTTGCACCTGGTGTGAAACAGGCTCCTTCTTTGCTCAGGTTCATTCTCACCACTCAACAGGACTCTTCTGTTAATCAACGTTTCTCCTCTCTCAACATCTTCAGAGTTTGATGATCTGGCATCTTCATCTATATGTGCAACTCTGGCCTGACCTTCATTTCTCCTATCTGTTCTGCCTTGGCGTTGAGGACATTCAAATGCCCTATGACCTTCTTCTCCACAGTGAAAATATGTTCCACGGAAGCCACCTCTTCCAGATCCTTGCCCTCTTCCTCTTCCTCTCTGATCTCAATTATTCTGATCCTAGAAGCGATTGGAATTATTTCCTCACTGATTCTGACTGCTACTAGCCTCATCCTTCTTTTTTGGATCTTCATTTCGGCCACCATATGACCGTCCACCAGATCGTCCACCGCGACCTCTTCCATTTTGTCTGCTCTCAAACTTCTTGTTCACCTTTTCCTCTACTTTTAGGGCAAACTGGTATGCCTCTTCAATACTGTTCATTCGAACCAGATTCAGCTCCTCCTGAATGCTTGGCCTTAACCCATTAAGGTATCGGGCAACTTTCTCCTTATCAGCTTCTGCATGGCCTGTTCTGATGAGAAGTAGATAGAACTCCTCTGTATACTCCTGAACAGATCTTCCTACTTGCTTCAAACTTTGCATTTTCTTCAGTAGGTCAAGCTCGTAATCAACAGGAATGAACTGTCACTTTAATTTATCCACCATCCGATCCCATCTCGTGATTTTCTCCTTTCCCCTTCTATTTCGCTCCAACTGAATCTCTTGCCACCATATCTTCGCATGACCTTTCAGTCTGGCCTTCGCAAATTTGACCCTATCAGGATCCTCAACATCTTCATACTCAAAATATTCTTCACATTCATTGATCCAGTCGATCAATTCCTCTGGGTTAAGATTTCTAGAAAATGTAGGAACCTCAATCTTAGGTCTTTTTCCAATCTTGGAAATTGCCCGAAAAAGTCTTTCTTCCTCCTGGTTCACAATTTCAACTTCTCTTTCTTGATATTCTTCTTCGGCTTCATCCTCGCTTTCGTCTCTGACATTAAGATTCATTCCTCTGTGAATCTCTTCTTGCAATGCTCGCACTTGTCTCTGCAGCTCTCTAACCTCAGGTGTCACAGCACCAGCTCTTCCGCCATGTTCTCTTCATGGAGGTATTTTCGCGATGCACGCTGAAACCCTTACCATGGTCCTGGTGCAAATTGCCTCACAGTCGGAGATCTATTTACACACTCAAGAAAACCTACTCTGATACCACTTGATGAAGGGTGCTCCCCTTAATACCACAAACACATAACAGAAATAGAGAAACAACAACAGTAATATGCAAGAACAGAAAATTGGCTTCTTATTATCTCCACAAATGTGGAATTACAAACTTTCAGAATTACAATATGCAAAGCCACATGGGCATTCCCTTACAATATTCTGTAGGACAAAGCCTTGAATCAATACCCAGATCTGCTACCCAGAATTATTCCGAACTGCCTAAGACAATAATACAGCCTTCCTTATATAGGCAATTTTCCACCTCCTGGGAAGGTTCCAGAATTTTAGCCAATAAGGCCGACCAGACTTAGAATTATTTTATTTTACATTTTATTACATCATAGTCGGCTCAAGATAACCTTTGAAACCCGAACAGAAATTTTGAAGAAAATTATTTTTCGCCATTTCGGGTGGCCCAACTTTCGAAGACCATAAGTCATCACCAGTTGACCCGATCGGCTATTATAACCCCATTTCAGAAATGCCACGAAGTGCTCTATAGGCTTGACTCGCACAAGCGCCCGTTACCCAAATTTTTGACCTCATCGGGGGCCTCTAAAGTCTTCAAAACTGAGTTCAAAGTTTCTGTACCCTGCTGCCAATACCAAAAATCTTCAATATCTTCCAATATACACTTGATCTGGCAATGAAACTTTACTGGTAGACTTATATGACCAAAATCAACCTCCAAGAATGAAATCTGATCATTCTGAGCACATACAAAAATTACCAAAAATAGTAACTTTCCATAAATAGCAGCTCTGCACAAAATAGCCCTTATTGAATATAAAAATAGAAATATTTTTGGGTGATGCAAGATTTCTCTTACACCCAGGATGCTCCTGCATCAATTTTCATTCTTTTTTCTTGGAAGGTGGTGATGCCAATCCACCTCATCTGCACTAGCTAGCTCAGATAGTTCTCCATGAAATGCATATAAATCATAAACATTAAAGACATGAGAAATGTCTGGATCATCTGGTAGACAAACTTGATAAGCATTATAATTGATCTTCTTCAAGATTTGTCAAGGACCTATCTTTTTGTATTTCAACTTATGATATATGCTAGTGGGAAATATCTCACGCCTCAAGTACACCATCACCAAATCACCTACATTAAATATATGTCTCCTTCTACTGACATGTGCAGCAACCTCATATCGCTCATTGCTATCCGAAAATTTACTCCTCACATCTTGTTGAATTTGTTGAAGGTGTTCAACAAATGCTTCCCCATCATTGCTAATCTGGTCTTGCATAGGGAGTTGTACAAGGTCCAAAACAACCTAAGGATTCTTACCATATACAATCTGAAAAGGAGATTTTCTAGTTGATCTATTAACATAACTGTTGTAAGCGAACTCTTCTTGAGGAAATACCAGGTGCCACTACTTGGGCTTATCACCAACAATGCACCGTAATAGGTTTCCCAAACTCTGATTGACTACCTAAGTTTGTCCATCAGTTTAGGGATGATAGGCACTACTAAACTACAATTGTGCTCCCATCTTTTTCCATAAGGTCCTCCAAAAATGACTCAAAAATTTAGTATCCCTGTCAGATGTGATAGTCTTTGGAATGCCATGGAGTCTAACAACTTACCTTGCCACATACTTAGTAATGTCCCTTTTTAGTTTTGGCTAGTAGTATTTATCTTCAACTAAGGCTATTATCTTGTCCTTCCCAAAGTGACCAGCCAAACCACTACTATGAAATTCTCAGATAATATTGTCCCTCATGGAACCACCTGGTATACAAAGTTGTTTTCCTCTAAAGAAGTAATCATCCTGCATAAAGTATTCTCCTCTCATGTGATCTGAAAGACTAGTTGTTGGCTCTTTAATCTGCTCTATAATTTCCCAAAAATCAGCATCAACCTCATACAAAACTTTAATAGAATCAAAACCAATGACCTTTGTTTCCATTGTAGTGATTAATGTAACATGCCGACTTAGGGCATCAGCAACCTGATTCTACTTTCCAGACTTATGCTTCAAAACAAAATTATACCCTTGGAAGAAAGACACCCATTTAGCATGCCTACTGTTCAATTTCTTTTGTGTGTTCACATATTTCAAGGCCAAATGATCTATAAACAATAAAAATTCTTGTGGGACCAAATAATGCCTTCAATGCCTTAAGGCTTGAACAATAGCATAAAATTCTAAATCATAGGTAGAATAGTTCTTCCTCACATCATTTAACTTTTCACTAAAAAAAGCTATTGGTTTACCTGTTTGGCTAAGAACAACACCACCTATTCCAACATGGGAAGCATCACACTATACTTCAAATACTTTATCAAAATTTGGAGGTTCCCTTATAGGAGCTTCAGTTACCTTTTTCTTCAAGAATTTGAAACTTTGTTCAACATCTATTGTCCATGTGAATTCCCTTCCTTTCCTACAAAATGTTATGGGGGCTACAATACTGCTAAAATTTTGAATAAAGTTTCTATAAAAGGTTTCCAAGCCATGAAAAATCCTTACCCCTATTATGCTGGATGGACTAGGCCAGTCTAGGGTTGCCTTGACCTTTTCTGGATCCATCTGAACACCATCTTCAAAAATGATGAAGCCTAGAAAAGTCAAACTATTTTTCATGAATCTTCTTTAAATTTGCACAGAGCTTCTCTTTCCTTAGTACACTTAGGATGAGCCTCAAGTGTTGCAGGTGATCTCCTCTATTTTTTCTATAAATTAGGATGTCATCAAAATAAACAACAACAAACTTACCAATGCAGGGTCGTAAGATACTATTCATCAATCTCATGAATGTATTTGGTGCATTAGAAAGCCCAAATGGCATAACCATCCATTCATACAAGCCATCCCTAGTCTTAAAAGCTATATTCCACTCATCTCCTTCAAGAATTCAAATCTGGTGGTATCCACTTCATAGATCAATCCTTCTGAATTATTTGGCCCCTACTAATTCATCCATCATATCCTCTATACGAGGAATAGGAAACCAATACTTGATAGTAATCTTATTAATTTCTCTACTGTCAGTACACATCCTCTACATTCCATCTTTTTTCAGAGTCAACAATGCATGCACAACACATGGGCTCATGCTTTCTCTATCCAAACCTTTCTCAACTAGTTTTTTTACTTGTTTGTTGAGCTCTACATGTTGTGTTGGGTTCATTTGATAAGCTTCTTGATTAGCAAGAGTTGCTCCAGGAATCAGATCAATGTGGTGTTGTATATCCCCTTTTTGTGGGAGACCATTAGGTAGCTCATTTGGAACAACATCAAAAAATTCTTCTAGTATCTTCACTGCATCATGTGGTATTATGTCTACTGGTTCTTCTCCTCTTTTTACAACCAATGCATATTAGAAACCTATCACCTTCATTTCTTTGACAACATCCTTTTTAGACAACATGGTCTCATTCTTCCTTTCATCCTTAAGTGGTAAGAGAGTCACTTTAGAGCCATCTTTCCAGAATGTATATGTATTTTTCTCTCCATCATGCATGATCTTCCTATCATACTACCATGGCCTTACCAATAGAATGTGACAAGCATCCATAGGAATAACATCACACCATATCTCATCCTTATAGATTTTTCCTATAGTAAATATAACCAGACAGCTTTTATCAATAGTAACCTCATTTACTTTCTTAAACCATGCAATACAGTAAGGATGAGGATGCTTCTCACATTGCAGATTTAATTTCTCTACCATTTCCTTAGCTACCATATTCTCACAACTACCCCCATCAATAATAAATTGGCATACCTTTCCACCAGAAGTGCATCTAGTTTTGAAGATGTTGGTTCGAAGCCACGAGTCATCAAAGTTCTTTACAAGGACTTCTTCCTTCTCTGGAATGATCATTGATCTCCTCATCATGAGATTTTTTCCCTCATCTGGTAGGACTTCTTGTTCTCTTCCTACTTCTATGAATTCTGGCTAAACCAGGCTAACTCTAGATTGTCTTCCTTGATTTCTTTCTAGCACATTATAATTTGAGCATTCAAAGGCTCTGTGTCCTTCTTCTCCACACATAAAACAAGTGAAAGGCCTTCTCTAGTTTTCCTAGCCTCTTCCACCTCCGTAGCCTCATCCTCTCTAAAATCCCCTTCCTCTTTCTTGATTTGGAGGATCTTTCCTGGTGTTTATATTTTTTTCAAACACTTTTAAAGAATCTCCCTGACCATTATTAGAACCTCCCCAAAATGGAGTTGAGGTACCCCTTCAACCACCTCTATTCCTCTGGATATATTACATATTCTACTTTTCTTCAGCCTTTAGGGCTATTTGGTAGGCTTCCTCCATACTATTAACATGATGCATGCTTAATTAATCCTGGATGGAGAATTTTAGACCATTCATATATCTCGCAACCATCAGCTCATTATTTTGTTGATGCTCTATGCACATGGATAGCTTTGTAGAATTCATTTGTATAGTCTTGCACTGAAGACAAGTTTTGCTTCAAATTCTGGAACCTATGAAAGAGGGTTTGTGAATAATCCAAGGGTAAGAATTTTTTCCTTGAGCTTTTTCTCCATCTTGCTCCATGTTTTAATATTTCCTTTTCCCTTTCTAGTTCATTCCTTTTGGAGGTGATCCCACCATATCATTGCATGTCCCTTTAATTTTGTGCATGCAAACTTCATTTTCTTCTCTTCGGTCATAGGCTTCCATTCAAAAAAATTTCCCATCTTGTTCAACCAGTCTATTAATTCTTTTGGCTTAAGACTGCCAACATAGTCTGAAACGTCAATCTTGATTGCTTCACTCCTTCCTTCCAAAGCCCTGAGAACTCTATCTTCATATCTCATTTCTTCCAACCTTTCTTCTATATTTTCTTCATTTTGGTCAGCACCTCTTCGGTTTTCCTCATCATCAAATTCATTCCCTCCTTGTATTCGTTGATTATCTATTCTCTCACTGAGTCATTCAATCTACCTCTATAAATGCATCATTAATATTTTCATCGGTGTGACACCTCCTCTTCCTCTTCCTCTTCCTCTTCCTCTTCCTCTCCCAACCATCTTCCTGCTTTGATACCAAATTATGTAGCACACAGTCCTTTGTTAACAATAAAATTCAATTACTAGATAAAAACACAGATTGGAAACCTTCAATATTGTTCATTCATCACTGACTATCTCTACAATTCGCTTAAAACTCTTAAGTAACCAAAAACTAGAAAAACAAGAAATCTAAAATATTACCCTTTTTGGCAATTTTTTCCCATAGGTCTTTTTTGCCATTTTTGGTAATTTTTGAAACAACACCTAAAAAGTTAAGTTTTTGACTAAACATGCCCTCAACCAAGTTAGAATGAATTGCCAACTAATATTTGAGATTAGAAACATATCTCTGGATTTATTACAAAATAGAATTTTCTAAAAACTAGAGAAAAAACACTAAAAGCTGATTTCAGAGCCCTAGGTGAAATTTTTAGCTCTCAAAAAATGTGATAATATGGACCTCAATCAATCTAAGATTATTAACAAAACAAATGCCACCACCTGAGGCACGCACCTGAAAAATTTCAGCAAAAACCCAAACCTGAGTCAAAAGTTATGACCTCTAGAAGTTTTTGTATGAGATTATGATATACGGAAGGCCCTACATCATTCTCCCCTTCTTTAAAGGAATGCAGCTCCTGCAAGTGGTTGTCTGTGAACTGCTACAACTTTGTGGGGTCCAATTTCATCACTTCCCATTCTAAGTTCCAGGTGCTATTTGTTGCTGGTAATCCCTACCACTGAGTCAGGTACCTACTGTAATGACCATTCCAGGTGATTGTAGACTGCTTGTCCAGAATGTGGGCAATATTTTCCTTCTTTTTTCTTGGAAGGTGGTGATGCCAATCCACCTCATATGTACTGGCTAGATAAGATAGTTCTCCATGAAATGCATATAAATCAGAAACATTAAAGACAGGAGAAATATCCAGATCATCCTGTAGACAAACCTCATAAGCATTATCATTGATCTTCTTTAAGATTTGGCAAGGACCTATCTTTTTGTATTTCACCTTATGAGATGTGCCAGTGGGAAATCTCTCATGCCTCAAGTACACCATCACCAAATCACTTGCATTAAATATTTTTCTCCTTCTACTGACATCTACAACAGCCTTATATCACTCATTACTATCTTGCAATTTACTCCTCACATCTTGTTGAAGTTGTTCAAGGTGTTCAGCAAATGCTTCCCCATCATCGCTAATTCAGTCTTGCACATGGAGTTGTACAATGTCCAAAATACCCTAAGGATTCTTACCATGTACAATCTGAAAAGGAGATTTTCCAGTTGATTTATTAACAGAAATATTGTAAGCGAAATCTACTTGAGGAAATGCCAATTCCCACTACTTGGGCTTATCACCAATAGTGCACCGTAACAATTTTCCCAAACTCTGATTGACTACCTAAGTTTGTCCATCAATTTGGGGATGATAGGCACTACTAAACTACAACTATGTTCCTATCTTTTTCCACAAGGTCCTCTAGAATTGACTCAAAAATTTAGTATCCCTGTCAAATTTGATAGTCTTTGGAATGCCATGGAGTCTAACAACTTCTGAAAAAAAAAAATTGCTATCCTTGTCACATGATTAGTTTTTTTACAAGCAATAAAATGAGCCATCTTAGAGAATCTATCAACAACTACAAAGATAGAATCTATACCTATCTGGGTGTGGGGAAGCCCCAATACAAAATCCATATTCACATCTATCCATGGCTCGATGGGTATAGGTAGAGGTGTATACAAGCCTATGTTTTGGGAGTGACCCTTAGGCACTTGACAGAATCTGCACCTTGCCACATACTTAGTAATGTCCCTTTTTAGTTTTGGCCAGTAGTATTTATCTTCAACCAAGGCTATTGTCTTGTCCTTCCCAAAGTGACCAGCCAAACCACCACTATGAAATTCTCAAATAACATTGTCCCTCATGGGACCACCTAGTATACAAAGTTGTTTTCCTCTAAAGAGGTAACCATCCTGCATAAATTATTCTCCTCTCATGTGATCTAAAAGACTAGCTATTGGCTCTTTAATCTGCTCTATAATTTCCCAAAAGTCAACATCAACCTCATACAAAACTTTAATAGAATCAAAACCAATGGCCTATATTTCCATTCTAGTGATTAGTGTAACACGCTGACTTAGGGCATCAACAACCTGATTCTACTTTCCAGACTTATTCTTCAAAACAAAATTATACCCTTGCAAGAAAGACACCCATTTAGCATGCCTACTGTTCAATTTCTTTTGTGTGTTCACATATTTCAAGGCCAAATGATCTATAAACAATAAAAATTCTTGTGGGACCAAATAATGCCTCCAATACATTAAGGCTTGAACAATAGCATAAAATTCTAAATCATAGGTAGAATAGTTCTTCCTCACATCATTCAACTTTTCACTGAAAAAAGCTATTGGTTTACCGGTTTGGCTAAGAAAAACACCTATTCCAACATGGGAAGCATCACACTCTACTTCAAATACTTTATCAAAATTTGGAAGTGCCAATATAGGAGCTTCAGTTACCTTTTTCTTCATGATTTTGAAACTTTTTTCAGCATCTGTTGTCCATGTGAATTCCCTTCCTATCGTACAATCTATTATGGGTGCTACAATACTACTAAAATTTTGAATAAACTTTCTATAGAAGGTTGCCAAGCCATGAAAACTCCTTACCCCTATTATGTTGGATGGACTAGGCCAGTCTAGGATTTCCTTGACCTTTTCTGGGTCCATCTCAACACCATCTTTAGAAATGACAAAGCCCAGAAAAGTTAAACTATTTTGCATGAATCTACACTTCTTTAAATTTGCATAGAGCTTCTCTTTCCTTAGTACACTTAGGATGAGCCTCAAGTGTTGCAGGTGATCTTTTCTATTTTTGCTATAAATTAGAATGTCATCAAAATAAACAACAACAAAGTTACCAATGTAGGGTCATAAGAAAGTATTCATCAATCTCATGAATGTACTTGGGGCATTAGAAAGCCCAAATGGCATTACCATCCATTCATACAAGCCATCCCTAGTCTTAAAAGTTATCTTCCACTCATCTCCTTCATGAATTTGAATCTGGTGGTATCCACTTCGTAGATCAATCTTGCTGAAGTATTTGGCCCTTGCTAATTCATCCATCATATCCTCTATATGAGGAATAGGAAACTGATACTTGATAGTAATCTTATTAATTGCTCTACTGTTAGTACACATCCTCCACGTTCCATATTTTTTAGAGTCAACAATGGAGGCATAGCACATGGGCTCATGCTTTCTCTAACCAGGGCTTTCTCAACTAGTTATATTACTTGTTTGTTGAGCTCTGCATATTGTGTTGGGTTCATTTGATAAGCTGCTTGATTAGGAACAGTTGCCCCGAGAATCAAATCAATGTGGTGTTGTATATCCCTTTTTGGTGGGAGACCGTCAGGTAGCTCATTTGGAATAACATCAGAAAATTCTTCTAGTATCTTTACTGTATCATGTGGTATTATGTCTGCTAGTTCTTCTCCTATTTTTACAACCAATGCATAGCACCAACTTGTCACCTTCATTTCTTTGACAAAATTCTTTGTAGACAAAATGGTCTTGTTCTTCCTTTCATCCTTAAGTGGTAAGAGAGTCACTTTAGAGCCATCTTTCTAGAGGGTATATGTATTTTTCTCTCCATCATGCATGATCTTCCTATCATACTGCCATGGCCTTCCTAACAGAATATGACAAGCATCGATAGGAATAACATCACACCATATCTCATGCTTATATATTTTTCCTATACTAAACCTAACCAGACATCTTTTATCAATAGTAACCTCATTTCCTTTCTTAAACCATTTCCTTAGCTACCATATTCTTACATCTATCCCCATCAATAATAACTTGGCATACCTTTCCGCCAGAAGTGCATCTAGTTTTGAAGATGTTGGTTCAAAGCCACGAATCATCAAAGTTCTTTATAGGGACTTCTTCCTTCTCTAGAATGATCATCAATCTCCTCATCATGAGAGTTTCTCCCACATTTGCTAGGACTTCTTGTTCTGTTCCTACTTCTATGAGTTCTGGATGAACAAAGTTCACTCTAGATTGTCCTCCTTGATTTCTTTCTAGCATGTTATAATTTGAGCATTCAAAGGCTCTGTGTCCTTCTTCTCCACACCTAAAACAAGTGAAAGGCCTTCTCTAGTTTTCCTAGCCACTTCCACCTCTATAGCCTCGTCCTCTCTGAAACATCCTTCCTCTTTCTTGATTTGGATGATCTTGCCTAGTGTCTATATTTTTTTCAAACCCTTGAAAAGAATCTCCCTGACCATTATTATAACCTCCCCAAAATGGAGTTGAGGTACCTTTTGGCCACCTCTATTCGTTTGGATATATTTCCTATTCTTCTTTTATTCAACCTTTACGGCTAGTTGGTAGGCTTCCTCCATACTGTTGACATGATGCATGCTCAATTGATCCTGGATGGAGAATTTTAGACCATTCATATATCTAGCAGCCATCTGGTCATTATTTTCTTGATGCTCTATGTGCATGGATACCTTTTAGAATTCATTTGTATAGTCTTGCACCGAAGATAAGTTTTTCTTCAAATTCTGGAACCTGCGAAAGAGGGTTTGTGAATAATCCATGGGTAAGAATTTTTTCCTTAAGCTTTTTCTCCATCTTGCTCCATGTTTTAATCTTTTCTTTTCCCTTTCTAGTTTGTTCCTTTTGGAGGTTATCCCACCTTATCATTGCATGTCCCTTTAATTTTGTACATACAAACTTCATCTTCTTCTCTTCTGTCGAAGGCTTCCATTCAAAAAAATTCTCCATCTTGTTCAACCAGACTATTAATTCTTTTGGCTTAAGATTACCAAAATAGTTTGAAACATCAATCTTGATTGCTTCACTCCCTTCCAAAGCCATGAGAACTCTATCTTCATAGCTGATTTCTTCCAACCTTTCTTCTATATTTTCTTCATTTTGGTCAGCACCTCTTTGGTTTTCCTCTTCATCAGATTCATTCCCTCCTTGTATTTCTTGATTATCTATTAGCTCACCGAGTCATTCAATCTACCTCTACATATCCATCATTTATCTTTGCATCAGCATGACACCTCCTCTTCCTCTTCCTCTTCCTCTTCCTCTTCCTCTCCCAGCCATCTTCCTCCTCTGATACCAAATGATGTAGCACACAGTCCTCTGTTAACAATCAAATTCAATTACCAGATAAAAAAATAGATTGGAAACCTTCAATATTGTTCATTCATCACTGATTGTCTATACAATTCATTTCAAACTCTTAAGCAACCAAAAACTAGAAAAACAAGAAATCCAAAAATTACCCTTTTTGGAAGTTTTTTTCCCATAGTTGTTTTTTGCCATTTTTGGTCATTTTTGAAAGAACACATAAAAAGCTGAGTTTTTGCCTAAACATGCCCTCGACCAAGTTAGAATGAATTTCCAACTAATATTTGAGACTAGAAACATATCTCTGGATTTATTACAAAACACAACTTCCTAAAAACTAGAGAAAAAATACTAAAAGCTGATTTCGAAGCCCTAGATGAAACTTTCAGCTCCCAAAAATGTGCTAAAATGGACCCTAATTGATCTGAGATGATTGGAAAAACAAATGCCACCACTTGAGGCACGGACTTGAAAAATTTCAGCAAAAACCCAGACTTGAGTCAAAAGTTATGACCTCCAGAAGTTTCTGTATGAGATTATGACCTATGGAAGGCCCTACATCAGAGATATTGAGTGAAGTGATATGCCTCCAATCGTAAATTTATTTTTGATTGCATTCTATATGATTGAAATTTATATTTCCCTTGTTAATAAGCTAAGCAAGATATTATGAATGGAAAGGCTCCAGGTATACATTCTGCAGGTCAGGGACAACATGCAACCATAGGGATTTATAGAATTCACTAGGAAATCTATCATAGCGAAGGATTTTTCTATGAAGCATGGAGAAAAAGATTCTTTGAGGTCTTCAAGGGTAATTAATTTATCTTGGAAAACATTTTAAGACTTAAATATCTTAGAGGGTATAATTGAAATACATTCCCTCATGGCCTAATCTCATTCTCATGGAATTTCCCTACATATTGAAAACCTTCTCATAATGTCGATATATGTTATCTTAGAGAGCACTATTTTTCCTTATTTTGATCTCTTTAATGCAAGGTGAAGAGTGAGGTACCCTAAGATCTATAATAAAAAATTAGAGGCATAATCCTTTACTTTAAGAAAGTGACATCTAGATTTGATTTGGGATTCACATAACCTAGCTATCAATAATTTTTCTATGGAAGTGAAGCTAGAAGAAATCTAAACTTTCCAGTCTAGTTAGAAAGGGTTAGCAACAAGAGTAGTAGTGATATGATGTAATCCAAACTAATATCCTCATATAATAGCCAATGGTACATGGAAGGTTTTCTAACATAAATGTAGAGATATCAAGTTTTTTATTGGATAACATCATTGAACCACATAATCTACCTAGCTGGTAGTGCAATTTTTTTAATAAATTTCAAACCCTTTAAATGTGATCCAGCATGGGTGGATGATTGAACAAAGAGGTTTTAAAAATTTGGGATTTTGATGGGTGTACCTGACAAAGTTTCCATTCAATGCTAAATTGTTAAAAACTAGGATAGTGGTCTGACAAGGTTACCTTAGCAAGAGGTAAATAAGTAACTCTTGATATTCCTCAAAATAGAAAACATATTCATATGGAATCATGAAATGATCAAACCATTTAACAATTTTGTTATAACCATCTTTTTTATTATTCCAAGTGTGCTAGAAACCCTGTGAAAGGAAAAAAATTGTATTACAGTTGAAAAGACACAATTTATATTACATATGTAAAATAACACTTCTCTTTCTCTAACTTTGTCTGGCATAAAGGAAATAACCCTTCTTTATATGTGGACACAACAACCATATTAAATTATTTACACAAAACCCAAGTAGCTAGTGACAAAGAATCTACAATCCACCACCAAAAATGTTATCTTTCCATAGCATCATTGATAATTTTAACATTAATTATCCCAAAAGAATAATTATCAACTAGCACGAGGACCCACACAATTTACTAAGTAAGATCTAACCAAGCAACCAAATAGAATATTTCAAAAACTAAAGTAAAACCTATTTTTATCTTCATTAGTCTTCTTGGATTCATAACTGAGCTTTTCCTTATCATTGTCATAAATTATTGGAGCCTTAGAGATTTATCCTTTCTTAAAACAAAGACCCCCTTATTTTTTGGATGGTTTCTAATATCCTAGCATCTTATCAAGAATATCACTATCACCTTTGAGCTTCATTTTATTGTTTAATTTTTCTTATACATCTTTCAATTCCTTCATCAAGGTAACAACTTATTCTTCAATCTTAGTGCACTCTCTAGATCGATATGCAGCTTTGTTTGAAAACTATAAAGAGTCTTCTTTAATTCTTTGATTTGAATCTTAATTAAATAATATGATCTTTTGCTTTATTTATTTTTCTTGAAATTCTTCTAAATTAGAGGGAGAAATAGTCAATTATCCTTCAAAGTCCATAATTACATCAACATACCATCCTTGTGGTCTAATGGTATCCAAATCCTTTTCTTATTGAAATTAAAATGTTGTATTCAAATCCTAGTTCCACCCCAACTATTGGATTGTTCCTAAAGGAGCCTTTCTCTAATATTGATTGTTGAAAGCATTTGGATATCGGGGGTGAATTGGCATATATTGAAACTTAACATTAGTGGTTAGTTCATTTAATTAACACATGTTTGGAAGTAAATAAATCAACTAGAAAAAAAACACACATCGACAAAAATATTTTTACATAGAAATTCCAATGTTGTATAAACAATAGTGAGAACTATATCAATATATATGAAAGTTGATTACGATGTTTTAAGCTCTAAGATAAAAAAAATTCAGTAATCTTGATTTGAATTAGAAGATAAAGAAAAAAAATCCATAGAGAAAGATACCATGGACTTGTAGATACTAAAGATCACTAAGATAGGACACGAAAAAACATATTCTTATTATAATAAATTATTATCTCTCAATTGGTGGGCACATCCACTATAATAATGATTATATTTTTCCTTCTAAACATGTGAAGCTAAATTCATTACTTCTCATCTACAAATGTATAACTTTTCACTTAGTCCACACTACACACAATGACTTATTCTCCATATTTAATCCTTTAAATGATATTATCCCTTATATATAATCAATGAAAACACATTATCAATTAGGTTGTCCTAATTGGTCACAATATGTAGAGCATATATAGTTTTCACAAAATGATTTCTCTAATGCAATTGCAAAGGATAAAAGATATATGAAGCATCACACCATGTTCCTATTAAATCAAGATGGATAGGGCCTAAACCCAACATTTAATGTAACATCAAGTCTAGAAAGATGGTACAAAAATAGTTCACAAGAAGTGAATTCAAACTACTAACTAACTAGGGTGAAAAGATACTAGAAACTGAACTAGAAAACCAAAAAATAGCACATTGGACCAGCTAACCATAAATTGTAAAGGGGGCATAAGAACCCTTTCTAGTCTACATTTATCTCCTTTAGCTTGTCCAAGAAGGAAGAACACTTGGGAGGATGACCAATAATAGCATCAATCGAACCCCCATCATCTTTGAGAGTCACCTACATGATTTTATCTCTCTTCCTATGTTTAGGCTTCTTTTCTTCCAACTCTTTTTGTAAGGTATTAAGGGAGAGGGTTGTCTTTTCCATCATCTATTTAGTGTAGTAAACCAGATCCTGAAGTTTTCTACTAAGCTAGGACTAGTTGGCCTTAACATTGGCCAGTGCACTAACCATCTTGTTCTTCTCCTCCTCATTTGGAACCTATTTCTCTAGCTCTTTGATTTTTCTCCTCCATAATTTCCCAATTATCAAGCTTCTATGAAAAATCATTTGTCAATCACCTAATACTCTCATCTCCCTTCCTCTGGGTCCATCTTTCCACCCTCTTCTTTGCCTTAGAGATGACTTCTAACCTATTTATCTTTTTCTTGGAAATTCACACCTGCAGAATAAGTCATTTAGAAATGATGTTTTTTCTATTGTAGAATACACACAATTCCTCCACATTGCTACTACAATTATCTAGGTCAAAATGATCTTCAATAGTAAAATTATTTATTGTATTAGGATGGGTAATTATCTAGGGAATATAAAGATATCTCAAATAGCCAAGAAGAGTTGAAATAGGAGAGGAGGCATTAATAGATTGGGAAGGGGAATCACCCAAATAATGTATTGAAATTATCTAGGTTGAAATGATCTCCAATAGTGATATTATTTATTGTCTTAAGAGGGTTAATACTATGGGGAATAGAAATATCTCTCAAATAGCCAAGAAGAGTTGAAATAGGAGAGGATTTATTAATAGATTGGAAAGGGGAATCGCCAAAATAATTTTCAAAAGTCTAGGGAAACTCAGTAGATTAAGAGGAAGTAGCATCCTCATATATGACCATGATGATTTATTGGGCTATCAGATACCTAGAGCCTTGCATTTTTCATTCATTATAGGGTTGATTCTCGTAGACCCACAAGCGGGAGGGATTTTGAGCAATGGATGAACATGGGTAAATATAGGGCTACTCAATTAAATAGTAAGGGATGGGTCAGGACCAACCTTGGGAGTAAGGACAAGGTGGAAATTACAAAGGTAAATAATGTGACCCTCATTAAAGGGAGGGCCACCCTTTCTCTTCACTTTGGCCACAAATTGACATAAAGATGAAAAAATCCAGTACATGAAATTGAACTTAACATTTCAAAAAAAATAAATTGACATTGGAAAGAGATGTGAGTAAAACCTTTTAAATATTCTCTCTAGCATAATGAATTTAATGAGAACCATGGTGAAATATTTGTATTCTCTTGGAAGCTCTTTTTTATTAAATATTTCTACAACCTATGGACATTCTAGCTAGAGTTGAGGAACCACTTCAAATCTAGTTTGTAGTGACTATTGGAGCTATTTGGCATCAATTTTCCTTTAGCTAACATACTCATGGTTGTCGACACAGTTTCCATAGAAACCACTAAGGATACACTAAAAATTCTCACCTTACCATCTTCCCAAATCTCTGTAAATTTCTTAGATATGGCTTGGTTAAAATATTTCATTCCTTCCATATAGTAGTCCATATGAATTGCCTGGATAATGGACCATAGAATTGAGTTATTTTTTAACTCCTCACAAGAGTTTGAATCAATTTGGTTAAGTCTCCTCCCATATTGTAAATATAATACAGCCTTGGAAAAAAATAACATATATAGAAATGATAAAACAAAATAAAGACAAAGAAAAAAATCCAATTCTCGAGCCACAAAGGAAGTACATAGCCTTTCCATTCATCATAAAGCTTAAGTGTAAGTGTCATTGTTTCTAAGATTGGAAATATCCTTTGTGATTTCCACATGAGCTACATGGGGGAGATCTTTGGTGGTGTTCCAAATTATAATATTTTCGGTAAAGTGACCCATCATCATCAGCCTATTTGCAGCCATGTTGTCTTCATGATATGTGTTTTGACATTTAAACAATTCGACCAAATCTAAAATAGTTTTTGGTTTTGGTGATTACATCGGTTGTTTCCCATCTTGGGGTACAACATGTTAGTGCACCACACCATGTTAGTGCATCACATGATGTTAGTGAACCATCCTATCACATTTAAATAATCACCTTCAACTATGAATGCTATCTCATGGGCCAAAAATACCCAATTCAGCTCCAAAAAAGAGAGTCAATAGTGCAAGCCAACCTAACATGATCAAAGCATGATACAAATATCTACAAGACTTGAAGATGCACAACATATAATCTCATAACACCAACATGAAATATATAAGAAACACAAAATATGGTCTTCAAATCTTTGGATGAATGCAAAGAATTTGACCAAATAGGCACATTATCTTTGCATGGATTAACTCAAAAACCATCATAAATCTCCCACAGATTGAATAGAAATAGGAAACTTAAAATAAAACATATTTATTCATTCACCAACATCATATTAGAACCTTAATACAAGAATAATCAATGTGGGATAATATAATCTATATCCACAAAGAAATAGTGGTCTACTTTCGTGTATGTGCAAGATCATGAGGGGCCAAAAAGTGGCGATGTCAGCTAAAAACTTTGACAATGTAGCTGACAACTTTTTTTTCACCCAAATTTGATAAAATGAGAAGGGTGTCTTAAGGAGATTATCAGCTTTCTATCAATATAATTGCTGTCAAATTTTGAATTCAGTAAGTAATTATTAGTTATTTTCTAATTGAGCTACCTCAAAAGTGCTGATTTATATACTGACTGAAAAATGACTATAACTTTTAGATGGTATAACATTTTCAAAATCTAAAAAATGCGTCACATTCTATGCTTCACCTACTATAAGGAAAAATAAATAAAAATTTAATTTTGTAAAGTTTTGAATGAGTTAAGGTGGTCAGACATGGGAGTTTTTTTATTCTGAAAATGTTGTAGCAAAAAATTTATAATTAATTATTTTTTTGGAATAAAATTAAAAAAAAATATGTGTCACATCTGAGCATGAGTCTACTACTTATATATAAAATCTTATAATAAAATATTATCATTTGATTATGATTAAGGTGGTCAGACATACACCTACTTCTTATTTTTTTCCTAAAATTTTTGTACTACTGCATTCAAATCTATACTTTTCACCAATCATACTAATTTTTTCTCAAAAAAGGCCTAGTATTTTAGAAACTACATTCAATTTTCTATAGATTCTATTCTTACAACTTTTTGATATTAGGTTAATAGCTAGTTGAAATTTTCATGTCAAGTTGACTAACCCTGATTTGCTGATTTTTCATTGCCACTTAAGGGCATAGTTTGGCCCCTCATGATCTTGCACATACCCTTTCCTTTATTATAGAACAAATTTTAAGTTACAATCTACTGATATTCCTATTCTATAAGTACTTATTTAGCAAGTATTTTTGGTGGCTTATAAAGGATGGTTTTCATACCAAAAGAAAAGATGAATCTATATTAAATATTGGGTAATTTTTTCTTTGAGGGACTACCTTGAATCCTTTTATGAGGGGTACTCCCCATAGTATCCCTTGTTAGATATATTTTCCCCAAATGCCTTTATGGTGTTTGATACTACATCCTTATTGGGGGTATCCTTCCTTCTAGGCTAAACAAGAAGGGTTCTTCACGTCTTACATTCTCGTGTTTACTAACTTATGGCTAAATACAGCTAGTGAAGTCACCAAAACTTAAGTCCAATAGGACAATCATTGACCACTACTGAAATGGAAAACCTTTCACTTTCATGGGTATATGAAACTAATGCATAGTTTTTTTGTTTTTTTTATGTATATTCACCTTGTGTGTGTGTGTGTGTGTGTGTGTGACTCTTCTCACCTTCAGTACTTTGAAGATAGCATGGTGAGAGAATCAAAAGCATTCTAATATTTCTCTTATTTAGTCTATTTTATCCCATTTTATTATTAGCTTCATTATGATAGTTTTATCTTTCATCATTTATAAGTATAAGGGCAGGTGTAGAGTTACCTTTGGTTTACCCTTCAAAAGAATTTCAATCCACTTTCTAGTGGAGGAAATTAAAAAAACCCTTATGTAGGCTTCTTTTGATTCTTAAATAGGATAAATATACCAAATTAAAGTTTCAATCATATTGTAGTTTCAATATCATAGATGTAAAGTAGATATTCATGAAGCTATTTGAAAGCTTTTTAGGAATATGAGTTATGCAATTCTCATTTTTTGAAACAATAACTCTTTAGGCTACTTTGTCGGCTCTTTCAACTTTACAATAAATTTATTATTATTTTCCGCTCCCAAATTTTCTAAGCTATGTGGGGAAGAATAAGAATGCAAAGAAGAATTGAGGAATGGTTAGAGAATGTAGAACAACAATGAAATGCAATATTTTTATGGACGATGATATGGTCATACACACATTTTGTATGTTAAGTAAATGAGTCCATACATTTCTAGAGAAGGAACATGAGATTCCCAAATGGAAGAACATCCTCTTTGGAAAACTCATAAAGAGAATAACTATTTGGGAGAACAAATACCCTCTACACGTATTGTGAGAGGAGAGGATCTTATTCTAGGATATATTCTAAAAGAAAATATTAATTTTTTGAGTAACCTCATAAAACCAAAAAGTTACATATATGAGGGTCTATTATTAAAAAATAAAAAAATATAAGTAACAAAAAAAAAAATCAATTTGATAATTATACTTCACAAAATCATCTCTTAGTTGAGAGAGAGGAAAAATGAAATATGATAGAAGAGAATGAAGCTGTCAAAATTATAACTTTGATTGATCAACATTAGAAATGCAATTCTAAGGCTACAACCTTTCTCCAAAAACTCTCAAATATGGTTCAAAGGACTTGGCCACTCAACAACTGAAATGGGGTACTGAAAAGACACTTATCATCCTAGTTTTTTTATTTCACCATCGTAATCAATATTATATAAAAACATGATAAGCAAATTTATCATTATTTTATTTCACCATCGTAATGAATATTTTATGAAAACATGATAAGGAAATTTATCATTATTTGTATTTATTTTGATGATCTTATCTATATAGGCAATAGAAAACATATTCAAAAATTTTAGAAAAGTTTATAAATTTTTTGAAATTTCATTTCTACGTTCAATCTATTATTTTATATTGTATAAAAGTGCCATAACAATAAAAAGACATATAAAAACTTTATTTGATCATTCTAAAACAAAGCAATAAAATGAATATTTATTTCTCATATGCATTATCTTTTATATTTCACTATAATTAACTCAATATTATATATTTTTATGAATAGTAACAATTTTCATTAATATAAAATATTAGGTACCACTTTTTTTCTTTTTTTCAAAAAAGTAGGAGGATCATCTAGATATTTACCTTGAAGTACTTAGAACTAGACAAAAATGCCTCTCTCGTCAGATAAATTACTATACATTTCTGCCACATGATATAGATGTCAAGCCATATTATTAGAAGGATCTTGAAGATCTACACTTACTTAAAAAAATGCTCAGCTAAATGTAAACGAATCAAAGACCCAACAGCATTTTAGTTGATACTTACTTTTAAGTTACACAAATATAATTGACCTCGTGTTGGGATATGAAGCCCAACGGTCACATGACCATTCGGTTTCTCCCACTTCTTCCATTTCGAAGAGCTTTCTATAAAAGGCTGCATACAGTCATGTATTGTAATGGATTGAACTTTGTAGTGTATCATTCTGTGGATTACATTAATAGACTGATTCCCTACTTTAAGTGTGGACGTAGGCATATAGCCGAACCACGATAAATATTGTGTCACTTGTATTTGTCTTCTTTATTCTGTTTAATTCCGTTTCTCTGCATCTTTAATATTTACAATTTTACCATATTTTCACATTTTTAAAAAAAGATTTAAGCAATCAGTTATAAGTAATGCGATTGATGCTCAAGGAAGAAAAATGAAACTGTTGGTCTTGATAATTAAGTGTTGCTTTTATTTTTCAAGTTGGATTTTTAAAACATTCGTTTATTTTATTGGGTGGTAAAAGAAAATGAAAGTTTTTTTCGCAGAGACATCACATATAAGGTAACTGAGAACACACATAGTTGTAGTCCTGGGTAACTATTCATTCTCCATATTAAGGGAAAATTAATTATATTTGTTAGGTTATATGCTGTTAGAAATCACACTTTTGAAAATCGGAAATATTAAAGAATCTGTTAAACGCAATGTTTAATTTCGTATGTAAAATAAATTTAAAGAACTATTAGCTCATAGGTTGTTATGAATCAAATCTTTATAAATTGGAAAAGATTAGGAATCATATATTTGAATAAAATCTTTGTCCACCACAAATCTATTGACCTATGTTTCATTAGTGGTTGGCACGAACTTATATCTCATGTGACCTATGTTTTATGAGTAGTGGTTCCAGCGAACCCATTTCTCATAAAAATAAATGGAACCCTTAATACACATCGCATCTAGGTGATACTGACAGAGGTGAAATGGATTTCTGGAAGGGCACCCATCTCAGTCATAACTCCAGCTTGTCTATGGACAACATTTTTTCTTTTTGATTTGGTAAATTAGAATGGAGCCCAAACTCTCTTGCATCACAGTTATCAGTCTCACTAGTAGTAAGACTGAATAAAAAGTCCAACTAGAAAATAAAAAGAATACCAACAACCAAAGTGAGAATAAAAAGAACCAGAAGAAGTCAAGAAAGCACAAAATAAATACTATTTCTTATTTTCTTCAAATTTAGCCATATATTGAAATACTAATTTAATAAAGAAAACAGAAAACTATTTGCATATATAAAATATATAAAATGAACTGTGAGTATATCTCACTTAAAGGCAACTGACACATAAGAATCAGATATTATGTTCAACCAGTAATGAAGAGAGAAAATGAAAGTGTTTTTTTACTCCATTCAACTGATAAACAGCACAGATGAGCTAATTGAAAACACATATTTGGTAGTCCTGGTGGCTATCCATTCTCCATAGCAATGAAAATAATTATAACTCGCAGCGTATATGATATTAGAAATCATATATGCGAACCTCGGAAAGATTAAAGAACCTGTCAAACGGACTGTTGATTCATTATATAAAATAAATTAAAAGAACCTTTAGCTCATAGACTGTCATAAATCAAATATTTATAAGTTCGAAATGATTTTGAATCACATATTTGTATCAAATCCTTGTCCAGCACACATAACATAGTCTTAAATTAAGAAACAGTAATAGATCAACTCTAAGCAGAGAGATCGCTGAATATTAGCAATTTCTAATCAACCAATTTGAAAATACCATTTTTTAAAAATGAATCTTTATGGCTGGATATGCCTGACAGATCGATACGCCATCTGCATTGCTTCTTCTGCTTTTGAGGTCAACAGAAATTACTGTTAAAGGAGAGACAAAATGAATATGGAATGAAAATGTAATACAAATGTAATACGAATGTTACCTGCTTTATGTCCGCCTTAATTCCTGCTCCTTGCTATTCTAAGATGATCCCTAACCGATTTTGGCTCTTTTGGTATCTTCCTTACTCGATAATGCGCGGGCTGGTTAACATTCCCCACTTCTCCATTTTTATCTGGACAAAAAACATTTCAATCCAATAATTTTTTCGTTTCCTAGTTGGGTCTATATATGGTCAGCTAACAAGAAGGATTTAGAAAACCAATTCTATAGGTAGGTAATAGAGAACCATAGCCTTCTCGAATTTGATAGTATAGTAGCCAAGAAACACATATATTGATAGTATGGTAGCCAAACCAAAGACCTAACAGACATTTTATTGAAAAAGGGGACGATATACCTGGGTTGGGATTCTTAACCTGACTGTCCTTGCTGTAAAAAGAAACGGTCATCAATTAATACAGAATTAAGTATTGCATTTTAAAAAAATGTCCTGATAAACCCTAATTCTGTAAAGGAGCACCCTTTACTCTTTGTACAAGATAAGAGTAGCGGAACACAAAAATGATTCAGAGATGACACAAAAGTAGGGATTGTTCTAAAATAAACGTCCTGATATAAAGGACCGCCCTTTCCTGATATAACCCTATATTTGTAAAGGAGCACCGTTTACTTTTGCACTAGATAAGAAAAGAACACAATCCGCAAAGCATGAAATATACTTCTACCTGCTACTCACTACACCAATCACTCCTGGGTTATCCAGATCTGAAGGCACTTGAAACTGGTTGCAATGTCCTTCGCCTTGTGGGATCTCTTTCACTGCATCAACAGAAGCTGTTGATGGGAGATGATGTTCCTGGCTTGAATGAAAAATAGAACTGTAGTGCTCATTTATCTCTTCCTCAGACCAGTTACTAAGGTCCAGAGATCTAGAGGGCTTTGATTTTTTTCTCATGACTAGATTGCTATGTCTAGATTTTATTCCCAGCTTCAAAGATTGCTTTGGCTTTTTCTTATACCTGCAGATAAATTAATACAAATCTAAATCACCGTCCTGATAAGATTGATTAAAGAGAGTATAGGATCTAATAAGCGTAATCAGAGATCAACCGAATGGTCAACTTTCAGATTGTTAGAAAACATTGATGATACTCCAACATCCATTTCTACAGAATTTACCCCTATCCCTCTATATGAATGCCGACCATCTTATATAGACAGTGTTCTAATAGTCCCAGTTAAGATTTCGCATCAACCACCAATATTGAACCCCCTTTAAAAAAATTTACGACTAGAACAGTTTTAAAGGAATTTTATCAGAGATTTATCAGAGAATAGCCTGGCTTAAAGAGCGCGCATTAAGGACTGATTTCTTAAATGGCTCATTGGCTATTCTGTTTCGTCAGAGATTTTTATCTCATTTCCTTTATGTGCACAGTTTTGTTTTTCATTGGGGTCCTCTTTCAGTCTCCCCAATCACTATCACTGTAGCGGTTGATTTTCAATTTGCATCTCCGGCCCCGATTTCTCACGCTCAACCAATATATTCAATTTTAAGGGGCAAATCCTCATTTTATTGTGAAACTATTCTAATATTTAACATTTCTAAAATTACAAATCTCTGCAATTTCAACTCCAAGGGAGAACTCAGATTTACATGATGTGAGATGCGTGAAGTTCAATCGGCCGGGAGGACAATCAATGGTTGGAACCTTATTATACTTTATGTATGCTGAATATAAAACTTTTATCATATATAAATCAATCCAACTACTAAGTCTAAGATCCAACAAATAATCGATTCAATAGAATTCTAAATTATGAAATGTAAATAAAATAGACAAAGTAATACCTTACATTTACAATTTGGTTGGCTCTATCATTTTCTTATCTTCAGAGATCTTATGCAAATATACTAATGACTAATGAATATCAAGTCATAGGAAAATGCCTCTTTTATAAGAAATCATTAAAAGAATCAATGGTTTAGATTAAGAGGTTAAAAAATGAATGTCTATGATTAGAGGATAAGTGGGAATCAATAAGATTAAGAGGTTAAAATCAAATAAAGGGATGAGATTGAGTGTTAGGTAGATGTGTTGACTTTTGGTAACATATCTTTAAGTTCAATCAATATAGACATATAAGGAAGAGGGAATAAAAAGTAAATGAAGAGACGTGTGACATTTGTCACATGCCTATGAATTTATATTGTGATCTATTTGAATAAATTGAAGGGATGAGATTAGAAAGAAGAGCATAATGAATTAATTAATGAGATATAAGTATTTAATTAATTAATATAGAAAAAAGGTAAGGTTGGGATTATTAAATAAATAAAAAATTAGAAAGAAGAGAATAATGAATGAATTAAATAAGTTATAATTTCAATTAAGTTAGTAGAGGAAATAATTTTAGGTGTCTATATCTTGTCATCTTTGTGAATGCTAGAGGAGATGGTATGCTCCCTCAATAGATTTCTAAAAAGAGAAATTTTTGGAATCTCTTGATAGGGAAAGAAAGAAACTAGGAATAATAAAAAAAGTAGTAGAAAATGGGGTTAATTGAGAAGGAAACATGGTAAGAATAGGGAAAATAGTATTACAAAT
>BSBK01011830.1:50000-91059 GCA_027943335.1 Chamaecyparis obtusa
ATTTTACTAGAAGTTGTATTTTAGGCACACAAATCTACAATTTAAGCATCTTATTATGCATATGCATAATGCTTCACATTTAATTAAAATGCGCAAATGATAAGAAACAATCTTGTTATGGATATGTGTAATGCTTCACATTTGATAAAAATGTACATATGATGTAAAAAACTATATTTTCTGATTTCTACTAATGTACAACTAACAAAACTATGTCTATGATAGATGAAACTATGCTTCTATTAAGAATTGGCACTTTTTTAGGCTAAAGTTGAATAGTTGATGAAATTATGCAAAATAAATGAATACTAGACAATTGATAAAATTGAGAAAGTAAGAAAGTTTGGTTGGATAAGAAAGTTCAACAAAGCATGTGATAGGCTAACACAAACATTTGTTTCATTGTAGGATGATATCATTGTGTAATGTCACATAAAATATATCTTTCTACTTAGTTCATTCAAGGTAATTTATCATAGTTAGCTTTTGTTATTCTTGTTGTTATAGGGTTATGGGATGCAAATATTATGCCAAGATCAAGGCTAATCTAGGGATGTTGAAAATATAGGATGAGAGATGACATAACTAGGAGGACAACTCATTTCTATTAACTATATGAGAGATATGTCCAAAATTAGAGAAGTATAGATGATTCTAAGAGTTCTGATCAGAGGGGAGCTCATGGTAGATGATTAGGTTAGTGACAATGTTTCTCTATGACAAATGTCCAGTGATGTGGGCTATATATCAATAGAGGATAGGTTAGACAAAGAGAGATGGCCATGCACTATGCACCATTCCTATGTTGGATAGTTTTATTGGAGGACTAACATACCTTGAGAAATTAGTGTTATGGTCATGTCATTCGTCAATAGGTTGGAAGTGAACATTAGAGAAAATTATTGTGGATGAGAAGAAATCTACATAGGGTCCTTCCTTATTATCCTAACTATTTCATGATTTATATTAGGTTGTGTACTTTTGAGAATTAAATCCCTCAATGGGAGAGGAAAGAAGTTACGTATTTGGGAATAGGAGTATATCATAGTCTTGAGACCAATATGTATGAGGTTCATAGGTGTAGGGAATGTGTATGTTCATATGTATAGCTCTATTACATCCCAACTTAAGTTAGATGAGATGACGCATTTGTGACATCTTATTGATTAGATAGACTCAAATAGTTGAAGATATTATTTAGAGTGAGGGCTTGGAGGATGATGATGCTAAGATTGCTTATTGTTTTCATATTTAATTCTTAATTGTTTAAAGACAATATATTTTAAAGAGACATCTACCACACAGGGTTCCATGATAATTTGGTTGGATACAATGTACACCTTAGGATTCTAGAGAATTTTCTAGGACAATATGAGAGGTATAGTTTTGTGAGCCATCTTTGCAATACGAGGTGCTTGTTACAAGTAGTGGTTGTCGTTGCACCAAAAGATCAACCTGTTAATGCCCAATACAACCACTAGACTTATAGATGACACAGGAGGTGGTCAAGCCATGTCATGAATCCTGAGGGGAGCACTGACCATTTTGCCAACAATCTCCCCCTCAGCGTTACCCGAGGGGATTCAAACTTGTGACCAAGCTTTGATACCACTTGTTACAATTAGTGGTTATCGTTGCACCAAAAGATGGACTTGTTAATTCCTTATACAACCACTAGACTTATAGATGACACAGGCAGCGGTTAAGCCATGTCACGAATCCTGAGGGGAGCGCTGACCATTTTTCCAACACTTCTATCATTAGAGTTTATAGCACTGGTATGACTATTTTTCTATCATACTTTACATACTAGATAGTTGATTTAGTCTGTAATCACAGTTGGATATTTAGTGGTAATCGGTAAAGTGAACAGATAGATTGATATTTTATGTTACCGAGCTACATAATTTGGTTGAATTGTTTTGTGAAGTAGATCTTTTTATTTGGCACTGTAGGATAACTAATCTAACCGATTCACACCCCCTCTCAGTTATTCTAACAATTGGTATCAGAGCACTATTGGTTTCTTGGAAGAAAGTCTTAAGAACTTGAGCAGAAAGGTCACAAGATGTATAAGAGGGAAGTGTTGAAGTTGAACAAAGACAACTTTACTACATGGAAAAGCCAGATGAGACTTCACATATATGTAGTTGGAGATTCTGCATTATATTTACAGGACAATGGCTACATAAAACTGAATGTTAGACCTTTAACTCTTGATCAATTGAAAGACCAACATGAACACAACATTACTATGATAGAGATTGATGTTGCTCTATCTGATAATGAATTCAAAGATATCAAGGGATGCACTACATTGAAGCAGATGTGGGATAAACTTTCTCTAGTTCATAGTGGTGATGTGAATGTGATGAGAGCCAGAGCTGAAAGCTTGAGAGGCTGATTTGATGACATAAAGATGAAGGAAGGAGAAAGCATCACACAATAATCAAACTGAATCAAAGAGCTAGTCAATGCTATCCGAGGACAAGGAGGAACTATTGATGAAGATACTGTGATATGTAAGATACTGAGAACCTTGTTTCCTATCTATGCAATCATAATATCTACTATTTATGAAATGAGGTCTCCACTTAATAGCACTCTTACCTTTGATAGTCTAATTGGAAAGTTAACAAAATTTGAGCTGAATAATTTTGACAATAGTGTTGTACTGAGTGTTGAATCTTCTTTTATGTCATCACTTAAGATTGTTAAATCTAGAAATAAGCATAATATAAGGAATGAAATTGATAGTAACACTAATGATGAGGTTGATGAACTTGAAGCACTACTGGCCAGGAGACTGCAGAAAGGTAAATGAAGATATAAGGGAAAGTTACCTTTAGCTTGTTTTAATTGTAAAGAAATTGGCCATATTACTACTAGATGTCCTAATAGGAAAGAAGAAGATAAATACCGAGCTGGTGATGAAAAATTTGGTAGAAGGTATAACAATTGGAATAACAGAGGAAACTAAAAGTATAATAGAGACAACCAAGATTACAAAGACAAAGGTAAGAAGGCTTGTTACCTTATTATGAATGATGATGACACCGATACCGACATTGATGATGATGTTGAAGTACTATTTGTTTCAATGAAAGATGATTCAAAAGAAAAGGAAAGGTATGAAGAAAGAACACTTATTTCTAAAGTTAGTAAGAATGATACTTGGATCATTAATAGTTGTTGTACACATCACATGACTGGAGATGAAGATAAGTTTGAAAATCTTAAACATTATAATGGAGGATCAGTAAAAATGGGATATGATACACAATGTATGGTAAAAGGAAAAGGATCATTTTTTCTAAATGATAAAATTAGATGTGATAATGCATACTAGGTAAAAGGACTTAACTACAATTTTTTCAGTGTAGCACAGTTGAATAATTTAGGTCACGGAGTGGTATTTGGGAGCAAAAAGGTGAAAATATATGATGAAAATGGAACACTTGTTGGCATTGGAGGACAATCAAAAGGTAATTTATTTTATCTTAACAATGCTAAGACTTCTTGTTTGCTGGTGAAAAATGAAGATGCATGGTTATGGCATAAGAGGTTATTTCATACAAATTTTTATAACATGATTAAGATTAGTAGAAAGAGAAAAGTTAGGGGATTGCCTAAACTTGCAAAACCTGATCATGTTATGTGCCATCAATGTCAGAAAGGAAAGATGACCAAATCTATTTTTAAAAGTAAGGACTATTCATCTAAAGTAATTTTGGAGCTGGTTCACACTGACTTATGTGGTCTGATGAGAACTCAAAGATACTATGGTGATAGATATTTCATTTATTTTTTGATGACTATACTAGACTGATGACTATTATGTTCTTGAAAGAAAAATTTGAGATATTCAAATTGTTCAAATGGTGTAAGGCTAAAGTTGAAAATGAAACTGGGAAAGTATTTAAATGCTTAAGGTTTGATAAGGGAGGTGAGTTTTATTCTGATGAATTCACTAACTTTTGTAATGAGCATTGATTCAAAAGGCAGGTTTCTACACCGAGAATACCACAATAGAATGAAATTGCTAAAAGAAGGAACCAATCAATTATTGATTTTACTAGAACTTTGATGATTGAGAAAAATGTTGCACATATGTACTGGAGAGAGGCAGTTAGCACTGTAGTATACACCCTGAACCGAGTTCAACTAAAGAAAGACACAAACAAGACACCTTACAAGTTATGGTTTGAATACACATTAAGTGTAAGATATTTCAAAATCTTTGGTAGTAAGTGTTATATTATGAACAATGATAGGAATGGTAAATTTGACTCCAAAGGTGATGAAGATTTATTCTTAGGTTATTCTACCAAGATTAAAGCTTACAAATGTTTGAATAAGGTTACTAATAAGATGATATAAAGTTCTAATGTCAAAGTTGATGAGTTTTCTGAAAAAAATGATGAAGAAACAATGAAGGGACCAAAAGACTATGGTAGGTTTACTTATGTTGAAGATCCAGAATATCTACCGAAGCCACAGGATGAGTCTACTAAGCATTGGGAAAATGCTACTAATGGTCAGCAAATGAAAATTGAGAATCAGGAGGAAGCTACCAAGAAGGGAAATGAACTAGAATTGAATGATGAATAGAGGAGAGAACAAGTGCTAGAAACATTTGTTAGAAGACACCATGCAGAGAATCAAATATTTGGAGATAAGAAAGCTGGCATGATGACCCAAAGTATGTTAAGACAAAACACATGCTAGGTTTGTGAGTTTGAACCTAAGAATTTTAGGGATCCACTTGGAAATGAGGAATGGATAAATGCTATGAATGAGGAAATTTAACAAATTGAAAAGAATAAGACATGGAAATTGGTACCTACACCGAAAGATAAAAATGTTATTGGTACTATGTGGATTTTTACGAATAAGTTGAATAAGAGTGGGGAAGTTACAAGGAATAAGGCAAGACTTGTTTGCAAGGGATATGCACAAGAAGAAGGTATTGATTATGGTGAAACCCTTGCACCTATTGTAAGACTTGAA
Source organism: Chamaecyparis obtusa (assembly GCA_027943335.1). Lineage (NCBI taxonomy): Eukaryota > Viridiplantae > Streptophyta > Pinopsida > Cupressales > Cupressaceae > Chamaecyparis > Chamaecyparis obtusa. The sequence continues at coordinate 55,011 of BSBK01011830.1, forward strand.
GGAGTTTGGATATTACTAGCATATGTTGCACATAAGGGATTTAAAGTATATCAAAGGGTTGTGAAATCAGCTTTTCTGAATGGAATTCTTAAAGAAGAGGTCTACATTGAACAACCAGAAGGGCTAATTGATCAAAATCAGAAAGACATGGTATACAGATTGCACAAAGCTTTATATGGACTGAAGCAAGCACTGAGGGTATGGTATGAAAAACTACATGATTATCTTATTAGTATTGGATTTGTAAGAACTAGTTAAAATAGTAATTTTTATATGAAAGGAGAGTCTAATGATAACATTTTGATTGCTGAAATATTTATTGATGATATAATCTTTGGTAGACAAGATCATATTTGAAAATCTTTTTCTCATGAAATGAGAAATGAATATGAGATGTCAATGTTTGGAGAGATTAAATTCTTTCTAGATTTGCATATTATACAATAGAATGATCAAATTTTCATCACACAATCAAAATACATTAAAGAAGTGTTGAAATTTTTTTGTATGGAAGATGCAAAACTAGTAGGAACACCGATGGTCACTGGATGTAAATTGACAAAGGATGATGAATCTACAGATGTAAATGAAATAGTGCACCGATCTATGATTAGGAAACTGATGTATGTTGCACATAGTAGGCTTGATATTGCACAAGCAGTTGGGATTGTGGCAAGATTTTCTACCAATCCTAAAGATTCACATATGGTTGCAGTTCAAAGAATTTTGAGATACTTGAAGAAGACTGAAGACTATGGATTATGGTATTCTAAGGAAGGTGAATTTGATCTAAGAGTTTACACTGATGCAGATTGGGCTGGAAACATAGATGATCGAAAGAGCACTAATAGTGGAGTATTATTTTTAGGAGATAGGATTGTAAATTGGATAAGTAAGAAACAAGCATGTATCTCTTAGTCTACTACTGAAGCAAAGTATGTTTCTCCTGCTGCAAATTATTGTAATATTGCTTGGGTTAAACAAGTGTTGGAAGGAATGAATGAGGTACTCACTAAGCCAGTCCTTATATATGGTGACAACACTAGTGCAATAAACTTTTCCAAGAATCCTATGATGCATTCTAAAACAAAGAATATATCTATTGAGTATCACTACTTAAGGGAACAAGTTCAAGAGAAGCAAGTGAAACCACAATTCATAACATCTAACAAACAACTTGCTGATATCTTTATAAAACCATTACGAAAGGACACATTTGAATATTTGAGGACTAGACTTGGGATCCATCTTCTGTCAATTGGTCACTGAGGTAATCAAAAGGTTGCATCAACCTATACTTATCAGAAGATCATTCATGTTGATGTACATAGCTCACACTTTATTTTTTTCTAAGGTTGTGAAAGATTGTAGAGGATGAAATATAAATTTGTTTATCTATACAGTGAAGGTACCTGACTGACTAATATGCACTAAACAACAAAGAATTACTTGGCTGCTAAAAAGTTGTTTTATATTTTCTTTGGAATTGTTGTCAAAGGGAGATAGATTGTATATGAAAATGAAATGGAAAATCAGGGAGAGAGATTGAATATTTTTTGCTAAGAACAAGAATCTGAGAACTAAAAAGATCAAATCCATAGGGAGAGTCTATATGTAATGTTGTTATGTTTTATAGTGATTAAAAATATTAAATATCAAACTAGGGAGAGGTTATCGAGCTACAACATTTACTTACATAGTTGTAGAATGCATGTTTGGTATGTGTATGGAATATTTGGTTATTTCTTGTGTTGCCATCAATGCCAAATGGAGATATTCATGAGCCACAACTGATTGAATATCTAGATAAACTAAAAGAATAGTGATTAGAGATCATAGAGTATTGAAATGATATATAAGATGATTAAGTCAGTCAATATGTTGTCATTGATGTCAGCTAGTCTTGACAGTACTTATCATGATAGTTACAAGCATCTGAACATCTGTTAAGGAAGGAAAGACAAAGAATAGATATATCTACAAGGAAGAAAAGATGGATATGACAGAGTGATAGTATAACTGAGTTAGTTATCACCGACACATTTCTATATTAACCGAGTATGGATGAAAACATTCAATGCTAAGAACAGCTGACTGAATATGATGATCAGGATATTGTTATGATTTCAACATTAAGGATGAAGTTTTTTATGAGATCCACGACTGACAAAATTTGAAGATGATCTAAAGGATGAGATTGAAACGTGATGTGAGTGTTCTAAGGCTTACTTGCACTGCATCCAAGAGATCTAGCTTGTCTCTTCTAGGAACCTAGTCTCCTCTAGGTCCTAATTGGCTTAGATGATTAACTAAGTCCAATGCTAACTCTTCTCTAAGAGTTCTAACTCTTGTGCTTAACCTTGAAAGACTAACACCCTAGATTTAGTACAATTCTCCTCACCCACTTAGAAATCTCTAAGTGCCAATTCTTCACCAACTTCAATCTTCACTGTAGGGGTCTTCATCCTTGTAAAAAAATTCATAACTTGGTCCATTTGTTCCATTTTAGAAGGATCTTGAATCATATCCTTACCGGCTTCAATAGTTCATCATCTAGAGACCTTAAAAATAGGCCTAATCCTTGTAGCCTTTTGCAGAGGCTTTTTGCCAATTCTTGCAAAACTTTTCCAAAGACCTTACAATACCAATCTGGGATTTGGACACCCTTTTAGATTTTACAAAGGATTCTACAAGTTTTTCCTTCCTAGGTCATTCATACAATGCCTTCCTACAATCTAGGACAACTAGGGCTAATAGGCCTATTTTTTAGGACTAACTATAACCTTGTACAAATCTTGCTTAAAAATTGATCTAATGGATTGAAATAGGCTCATTCCTCATAGTATGTTCAGATAAGATGATGACCTTCTAGAAAAAGTACTGGAGCCATACTGTACCTTCCAACCCTGAAAGAAATCTTCAAACTTTCATAACCTAGACCACTAACCGGGCTCTATCTGCTCGCCTAGGGCCTGGCATTAAAAATAGCTCTCCAAACTTTGACAAATCCTAATCCTAAAAATATGTACACTTTTGACTCCCATAGCATTTCCATCTACCCTTAGGTGTTTCCCATGGCTAGATTTCATGGGGGATCCATGAAAGCACTGACTGGTCAGAATAGAACTAGTGGAAGCTCTAAAACAAAAACAATTTAACTGACATATTAAAACTACTCAAAAAAACTTGATTCCTAAATGAAAATGTTTTCAAATATCTTAAAGAACACTATACAATCACTAACTTAGCACTTTCAATCCATTATATATGAGTGTTATCACAAAATCTCAAGATATTCCTGGTAACAGTGTTGCAGAGCTCTATTATCAAACTCAAACTATTATAATGAATACCACACCTAGAGATTCGAGCCTTCCTAAACATAAGATTCCATTTCCTCATTTTAGGGCCTTTTGGCCAATCTCCCACTTCCTATTCTCAAGGGGATCCAAGGATAACCGAGTTGCATGCAACATTTGCAATAATTGCAAATGTTGTCATAACAACTTCTTTGCAACAATTGGCATCTTTCATTTATGCCATCATCCTACTTCTTAGGACTCATAACCTCCAATATTTTGAGGATCCAAGACCATTAATGACCCTAAGGCATCATTAGAAAAACATTGTCCTTTTAGAACACATTAAAGACTCTATCTCAACTACTAACACTAAGAGCTTAAACACTACTAACATTGGCTATTTGTGTGACCTTAGTCCTAATGACTAACTCACTTAGCCCACATAGAAAATGACCTTGTAAGGTCTTAAAACAAACTAATCTACTCTTGTTGACTTGGATAGAGTCAAGTACAAGCCAAAAAAATATAAGCATGGAGGTTAGTCTAGGTGTGCTCCTACACCATCCTCCCCAAAATAAAAACATCAATCCACCCTTGGATTGAGGATGCTTTGATCAATCCCCATCTTCTTTAACTCTAACTCCTTTATCCATACTGCATTAGCATCCATTTTCCCATGCTTCTTTATGAGATGTTCCTTATACTCTTTAGTCCTTGTCTTTTTATAGAACCTAGTGTCCAACACACTGTCAGCTCTTGTGACTGTAGCAGTAGGTAATTGTAGATCCTCCACGTCTTTGATCACTTCATGAAGAGTTTGATCCATATCTTGCTATGGTCCTTTGTAATGGACTATGTCTACAATGTTGAAGATAGGAGATAGTCCACTATCTTCTGAAAGCTCAACTTTGAATGCATTATCACCATACTTAGCCAAAATAGGACAGGGACCTATCCTCCTGATCTGTAGCTTGTGAGGGACTCCCTTTTGCAGTCTTGACTTGTTAAGATGAACCACAACCAAGTCACCTACATTGAACTAAACTATCCTTAGATACTTTCATCCACCTTGGCTTTGTGTTTCATGGTGTTCTCTATCAAATTCTTCCTCACTCTTTCATGTGTTTGTTGCATATCATATGAAAGTCATCATCATATCCACTTCCTTTCACTCCATCCTTGAAATATCTCAACTCATAAATACCTCTAGGATGTAGTCCATACACTATTATAAATGGACTTTTCTCTATTGATCTATTGATAGTGTCATTATAGGCATATTCATATTTCCCAATCAAATGATCCCATTGTTGACCATACTCCTTTGTCAAGAACCTCAGTCTAACCATCAATTTCGGGATGGTAGGTCAATCTAAAGGACAAGTTAGTGCCTAACCTTTTCCAAAGAGTCTTCCAAAAATTATTCATGAATTCAGTGTCTCTATCTGACACAATATTGATAGGTAACCCATGGATTCTTACTATTTCTTTGAAGAAAAGAGAGGCTATTTTACTAGCATCATCAATGGTCTTGCATGGCACACAGTGAGCCATTTTTCTAAATCTATCCACAATGACATAAACCCTATCCATGCCTTGTCTTGTCTTGGGTAACCCAACTACAAAATCCATACTCAAACATTCCCATGGCCTAGTAGGAATAGGTAGTGGGTGATAAAGGCCTGCATTTGTAGAAGTTCCCTTGGCCTTTTGGCATACAACACAACTTTCCACATACATTATAACACATAGATTCATCCTTAGCCAATAATACAAACTTGAAACAAGTTCCTGGGTCTTAGTGATCCCAAAGTGACCACTCAAAGCACCATTATGCTTCTCTTGAATCAAATTCTCTCTACTAGAGCCTCTAGGAACACATAATTGATTCCCCTTAAACAATATATCACTTTGCAAAGTATACTCAACATATCTACTATGAAAATGATTCTTCTATTCAGCACATACCTTATAGATGTATGAAAAATATTCATTATCTATATATAGATCCTTGAAATGATCTATTCCCATGATCTTCAACTGAATTTCCTGAGTTGTGAGAGCTCTTCTAGACAAAACATCTACCACTTTATTGAGGACACCCTTCTTGTGTTTGATATTGAAGGTGTAGGCTTGTAGGCACTCAACCCACTTCATGTGCTTGTGACTCAACTTCTCTTGTGAATTCAGGAAACCAAGTGCTTGATTGTCTAAATACATAATGAATTCCTTGGGAAGCAAGTAGTGCATCCACTTCCTTAGAGCTTGGACCAATGCATACATCTCTAAGTTATAAGAAGAATACTTCTTCTTGCATTCACTTAACTTCTCTGAATGGAAAGCCATTGGCCTTCCTTCTTGGCTTAGAACAACCCCAATTTCCACATTACTAGCATCACACTCAATGGTGAAGAGCTTCTCAAATCTTGGAAACACTAAAACAGGTTGGGTAGCTATCTTCTCCTTCAAAAACTCAAACATTTTGTTAGCATTCTCATTCCAAACAAACTTGGTTTTCATTCCTCCCTTAATAGTATCTCACACAGGAGCATAAATTGCTCTAAACTACCTTATGAATTTCCTATAATATTGTGTGATGGGGAGGCTAGTATAGACTAGCTTAGTCTATGCCTCTGATCCTCTCTAGGATCCAAGTGTTCTCCTAACACCCCTGAGGGTCTATAGGATTCCTTATTCCTCTAAGGATCCCTTGACCTGCCTAACCCACCCACCAAGTTAAACTATTTCATATTCCAACATTACAAGCTTTGATCTTTAGCTACTATCCCTTACATAGGCTTATAAGGGTCTACTATGTTTCAAATTCTTTCCCAAGCTCCAACAGTGAATTTTATGAGTTTCAAGGTGTTTTTTGGATATTTCACACAACTTCAAAGCATTAACAAGGTTGGGTCATCCATCGCTCTGACACTTCCTTCCCAAAATAGAGCTACAAGGAAGAGGCCTAATTAGCCCTCCCTCCAGGTTTATAGGCTTTTAGACAACTTTTTCTCACAAAACCAGGACTAGGGTTCTTAAGTAACCCTAATTCATTTTCCCAATCCTCAAGGATTCTTGGGGTCTTGGGTCTCCATCAGGTCGTACAATGCCTATGCCAACATTGAGGGTTTTAAGGGTTTGTTGGATTTCACAGAGTCACTAATATATCTACTTCCTTCAAGAACTTTCCTAAATTCCTCAGGGTCTCTCCTTCACACCACATTTCCTTTTCCCATGTCCCTTGACTCCCTCCAAAGGGTGTGCCTTGAAACTCTTCCCACTATCTACTAGAGCTCTTTCATTGCTACTTGCTTCTAGCTGGGTTATGCCTTAGCTTGCCTAGGGCTTCCTCAAACAAATGCTTGATTCCACTTGATGGGCCCCTGCTTCCATAGAAATACAAGTTAGGGTCTATTTTTGTAGAATCCAAATTCTCATGGTAATCCCATGGTGGAAATAAGAACTATAGTCCCATTTATATAAAGCTCTCCAAAGTGGTAGAGCACTGTCAAAACAGAGAAATGAACAAAATATAAACTGAAACTTGAAAAAAATACTTCTAATTCACAAAAAATGAAAGAATAGATACTATGAACAATGTTCCATGCGAATCTTTCACACACTTCCTTCTATTTTCTTAAAACATAACACAATAATAGTCACTGTCACATAGTTTAGTGGTTCAGACTGGTTATCCTGTATAATCACCATACAAAAATAGTGCCAACCCCTGTATTAGGGTTTTCCATGAATTTAATAGTCATTTCCTCAGGGTGAGCATCTAGTTAGGGCTTTTGAGTCTCTTATAATGGTTAGTCAATACAATGAGAAAAGTTTCTTAGCAACTTTTGAAAAGTTGTTAGCAACTTTTGAGCAACTTTTTGTTGCTTTAGTAGCTTTTTCTCTGACATTGGAAATGACCATTTTTAGGTCCTCCTTAAGCACACATGTGCTCATATTTCAACCAAACACATATCCTTAAACTTCTAACTCATAGTAAATCAATGAACTCAGGATGACAACTTTCACTGAGTCATTGTGCCACTTACAAGGAATAACCAATTGAACTTCTAGGACCTAGCCTAGGCCTAGACCAACACACTGAGCCAAGCTCTTATTTTTATTTACATGCTTCATTAAAGAAGTACTTCACAACAAAATTTGGTTTGTGGGAGACCTTAGAAGGGTCCTCCTAAAGCATATTCCCCCCCAACAAAAACTAAGGCACTTTGGGGTCAAGAAGAGCCAAATCAATACCAAACTTCTTGAGCTATCCTTCCTCAATCCAGGTGGCTTCAGATTCAGACTGATCCTTCCATTTGATCGGGTGCTCCATGTAAACTTGATTCCTTGTAGTCTTCTTCACTATGGATTACAAAACCTTCTCTACTTGGGTTGGCTTCTTCTTGGGCAATGCATTTGTGTCTATGTCTTGTAGTACCTTTGGTGGAGCTGTACCTTGTTGATTGATATCTCCCTTGAATTTGATCAGGTCTACAACATTAAACACCAGTGAGATGGCTAAGTCTGATGGCAAGTCCACTTTGTAGGCATTCTCCCCATATTTGGCTATAATCTTGCATGGGCCTACTCTCCTCATCTGTAGCTTGGTGAGCATGCCTTTTTGATGAAGGGTGCTCCCCTTAGTACCACAAACACATAACAAAAATAGAGAAACAACAACAATAATATGCAAGAATAGAAAATTGGCTTCTTATTATCTCCACAAATGTGGAATTAAAAACTTTCAGAATTACAATATGCAATGCCACATGGGCATTCCCTTACAATATTCTGTAGGACAAAGCCTCGAATCAATACCCAGATCTACTACCCAGAACTGCCCTAGACAACACTACAGGCCTTCTTTATATAGGCAATTTCCACCACCCAAGAAGGTTCTAGAAATTTAGCCCTTAGGGCCGACCAAACTTAGAATTATTTTATTTTACAATTTATTACATCAAAGTCAGCTCAAAATGAGTTTTGAAACCCAAACAGAAATTTTGAAGAAAAATTATTTTCTACCATTTTAGGTGACCCAACTTCTGAAGACCATAAGTCATCGCTCGTTGACCCGATTGGCTATTATAACCCCATTCTAGAAATGCCATGAAGCACTCTACAGGATTTATTGGCACAAAGTGCTTGTCACCCAAATTTCAACCTCATCTGGGGCCTCTAAATCCTTCACAACTAAGTTCGAAGTTTCTGTACCCTGCTGCCAATACCGAAAATCTTCAATATCTTCAAAACTACACCTGATCTAGCCATGAAACTTTGCTGGCAGGCTGATATGACTAAGATGAATCTCCATATGTAAAATCAAACATTCCGATATCGTAAGACCAACTTACTAAAAATATCAAGTTTCCATAAATAGCAAGTCTGCACAAGATAACCCTTATTGAATACAAAAACAAAAATATTTTTGGGTGATGCAAGATTGCTCTTACACCCAAGATGCTCCTGCATCACTTTTTGCATCCTTGCTTTATTAAGATGGACCATGACATAGTCCCCAATTTGAAACTGTACTTCTTTCCTCTTTTCATCCACTTTAGCTTTGAGTTTATGAGTGGATTCCAAAGTAGACTTCTTCACCTACTCTTGTACCTCCTTGACAGTTTAAGTGAAATCTTTAGCTTGTCCACTCTTCAACTCCATGGAACCTAAATCTCTTAACTCACACACTCCTCTAGGGTGTCTTCCATAGACTATCTCAAAAGGACTTCTTCCTGTGGTCCTGTTTACACTATCATTCTAAGCATATTCAGCCTGAGATATAACAAGATCCCAAGTCTGACCATACTCCTTTTTCAAACACCTTAGCAAGTTGCCAAGCACACTATTGATTACCTCCGTTTGACCATCAATCTGAGGATGGTATGTTGAACTAAAAGAGAGATTAGTTCCCAGCCTTTTCCATAAGGTTTGCCAAAAATGGCCCATGAACTTGCTATCCCTATCTGACACAATGCTCAAAGGAAGTCCATGGATCCTAACTATCTCCTTAAAGAAGAGATGTGCTACATAACTTGCATCATGAGTGGTTCTATAGGGAATGAAATGACTCATCTTAGAGAACCTGTCAACAACAACATAGATGCTATCCATACCTTATTTGGTTTTAGGGATTCCAACCACAAATTCCATACTTACACACACCCAAGGCCTATTTGGAATTGGTAGAGGTTGATAGATTCCTACATTGCTTGAACCTCCTTTAGCTCTCTGACATATTGCACATTGCTCCACATACCTCCTGACATCCCTTGCTAGCTTAGGCTAAAAGTAGTATCTCTGAACTAACTCCAATGTCTTGTTTATGCCAAAATTTCCACTTAGGCTGCCATTATGCTTCTCTTGGATCAAATTTTCCATCATGGATCCTCTAGGTACACAAAGCTGATTACCTTTAAACAACAATCCATTTTGAAGGGTGTAATCTACAAACTCACCATGGAAATGGTTCTCAAACCCCAAGCACACCTTGTAGGCTTGTGAGAAGTCTTCATCCTCCTCATATAAGTCTTTAAAACTTGCTATTCCAATGCTTTGTAGTTGTACCTCTTGGACAATCAATAACTTCCTACTCAAAGCATCTACTACCTTGTTGAGCTACCCTTTCTTGTGCTTGATTGTGAAAGTAAAGGATTGGAGATACTCCATCAACTTTAAGTGCTTGTTACTAAGCTTCTCCTGAGTGTATATTTTGCTTAAAGCCTGATTATTAGTAAACACCACAAATTCTTTTGGAAAAAGGTAATGCCTCCACTTCTTGAGATATTGTACCAATGCAAACAACTCCAAGTCATAAGCTAAATACTTCTTCTTTGCCTCATTGAGTTTTTCACTAAAGAATGTCATAGGCCTTCCTTCTTGAATCAATACACCCCCTACTACTACACTACTTGCATCACATTCAATGGTGAACAATTTGTGAAAAGTAGGTAAGAGTAAGATAGGTTTTGTGGCTACCTCCTGTTTCAATGTTTGAAATGCTTTCTTAGCTTCCTCAGTCCACTTGAACTTTTTTTTTAGTCCTCCTTTGATGGTATCAAGCATTGGTGCACATATCCCACTAAAGTTCCTCACAAACTTCCTATAAAATTGTGCCAAGCCATGAAAACTTCTAACTTCAGTCCATGTTTTAGGGGCAGGCCAATCCAAGATTGCCTCCACCTTGCTGGGGTCCATTTTTAGAGTACCCTTGGACACCACAAAACCTAAGTAAACCAGCTCTTTCTGCATGGACTCACACTTTTCTAGATTGATGGCTAATTTCTCTTCATGTATCTTCTTCATAACCAACCTTAAGTGCTCAAGATGTTCTGCTTTTGTTCTGCTATAGATGAGTATATCATCTAGATACACTACTACAAATCTGCCTGTGAAGTCCTCAAAGATCTCATTCATTAACCTCATGAAGGTGCTTGGGGCATTGGTAAGCACAAATGGCATTACAAGCCATTCATACAAACCATTTGTGGTCTTAAAAGTAGTCTTCCACTCATCACCCTCCTTGATTCTAATTTGGTGATAACCACTCTTTAAATCCAGCTTGGTGAAGTACATAGCACTTCCTAAACAATCCATCAAATCTTCTATTCTTGGAATTGGGAACCTATACCTGATAGTGATCTTGTTGATATCCCTTGAATCTATGCAAAGTCTCCATTTTACTCCTTTCTTTGATGCTAAGAACACTGGGATTGCACATGGACTAATACTCTTCTTGATCAGCCCTTGATCCAATAACTCTTGCACTTGTCTTGCCACTTCTTTATTCTGGTTCAAGGTAAGCTTGTAGGCTACTTTGTTAGGTAGAGATGCACCTGGTACAAAGTCAATTTGATGACTTATAGCTCTTCTTGGAGGCAAGGTGGCAGGGGTTCCATCAGTCACTATATCTCTAAATTTTTTCAGCATTTGCTGCATTTCCAATGGTGTCTCTACTTGCAACTTCTTGTCTTCCTCATTTGGCTTCACCATGATAGCACATCCCATGGTCTCCTCATCATGCAATGCTTGTAGGAACTTTTTACCACTGCTAAGCAACACACTAGGTGTTCTAGGAGTACATTCTTCATTCTTAGTTATGGACTGAATTTTGAATGTTCTTCCATCTTTCTTGAAAGAAATGGAGTTCTCTTCTCCATCATAGATCACCTTCCTATCAAATTTCCATGGTCTTCCCAATAGAAGATGGCATGCATCCATGGGCAAGACATCACAAAGCACTTTGTCTTTATAGCCTCCAATGGAAAACTCTACCCATGTCTACTCATTAACTAGCACACTTTGCTCCTGGTTCAACCAAGTCACCTTGTATGGATTTGATTGGGGAACCATTGTGAGTTTAAGCTTCTTTGCTACTTCCTCTGCTATAATGTTATCAGTAGACCCTTAATCTACTATCACCTTGCATACTTTTCCTTGTATCTTGCACCTAACTCTAAAAAGAGCCCTCCTTTGCTTGGGTTCACCTTGATTAGGCTGCCTTATAAGTACCCTCCTGAACATCAAGTTCTCACCCATTTCTGATTCCAACTTGCTGACTTCATTATTGCATGAGCTGCTGCTATCTTCTTGGGTATAGGCTACCCTCTTCTCATTATTTGAGGCTGATGGTTTATCAAGACACCTATAGGCATGGTGTCCAAGCTGTCCACACTGATATCACTTCATGGTGGCAAAGTAGGTGCTGCTTCTTCCTGCTCCTCTTCCTCTGTTTCCTTGGGAACCTGTTCCTCTATGATAAGATCCTCTTGTATTGATTTCTGAACTTTTTTCCAAGAGCTTTCTCTCTCATTGGCTTATTGAGAAACCACCTCTACTAAAACCTCCTCTTTGACCCCCTCTAGAGTCTCTACCTCTTCCCCTATTCTCGGAGTTAGGTTCTTGCTTTCTTCTTTGTTTCTCTTCAAGATTTTGTGCCATATCCTGACATCCAAGTACTATGGTGGGAGTAAACAAACTCATCTCCTCTGCTATGCTCCATTTCAAACCACTGAGATACCTTGCCACTTTAATGCTTTCTTCTTCTTTGATCTTGGATCTCAAGCTCAACTTGTGGAACTCTTCATTGTAGGTGGCTACATCCATCTCCTTTTTTCTGACATTCAATCTCCTCCTATGCTGCTAGATTTCATAATCTACAGGTAGGTATGCTTCCTTCACTTTATTCACCATTGCTTTCCAATTAGAGATTGGGTTCTTTCCCTCTTTCTCTCTTTCACATTGCAAGTAGTTCCACTAGGTTAAAGCTTGTCCTGTCAACCTAGACTTGGCCACTTTGACCTTCTGTGCCTATGAGATCCCTTCACATTTGAATTGATTCTCCATGCCTTCAATCCATTGCATCAAAAGCTTTGTATCCATCTTGCGAGTCAGTAATGGGACACCTTCAAGTGCCTTGCCTGTGATAGCCTTCAAGGCTTTAAGAAATTGCTCATCTTGAGTTGAAGGATCAAGTGTAGGTACATCATCACCAATTGTTGTCTCTTTCCCTTTGGCATCCTACTCCTCCATCCTATCTTTCACCTTATCTTCTTTTGCTTGGACATCATCCAAGAGTTGCTCCATTTGCATCAATCTTTCCTACAGGAGTCTATTAGCTTCCTCCTGATCTTCCACCTTCTTAGAAAGCTCTAAATTAGTCACCATTTTCTTCTTGTGTGATGATCTAATTGATTCTTTTTATGGTTGAAACATCCACTATTCACTTCCCAAGCCTTAAGAGGCTCTGATACTAATCTGATGGGGAGGCTAGGATAGACTAGCTTAGTCTATGCCTCTGATCCTTTCTAGGATCTAAGTATTCTCCTGACACCCCTGACGGTCTCTAGGATTCCTTATTCCTCCAAGGATCCCCTGACCTACCTAACCCACCCACCAAGTTAAACTATTTCATCTTCCAACATTACAAGCTTTGATCTTTAGCTACTATCCCTTACATAGGCTTATAAGGGTATACTATGTTTCAACTTCTTTCCCAAGCTCCAACAATGAATTTTATGATTTTCAAGGTGTCTTTTGGACATTTGACACAACTTAAAAGAATTAACAAGGTTGGGTCATCCATCGCTCTAACACTTCCTTCCCAAAATAGGGCTACAAGGAAGAGGCCTAATTAGCCCTCCCTCTGGGTTTATAGGCTTTTAGACAACTTTTTCTCACAGAACTAGGACTAGGGTTCTTAAGTAACACTCATTAATTTTCCCAATACTCAAGGATTCTTTGGGTCTTAGGTCTCCATTAGGCCATACAATGCCTATGCCAACATGGAGGGTTTGTAGGGTTTGTAGGGTTTCACAGAGTCACTTATCTGTCTGCTTCCTTCTAGACCTTTCTTGAATTCCTCAGGGTCTCTCCTTCACACCACATTCCCTTTTCCCATGTCCCTTTACTCCCTCCAAAGGGCTTGCCTTGAAACTCTTCGCACAGTCTACTAGAGCTCCTACATTGTTGCTTGCTTCTAGTTGGGCTATGCCTTAGCTCGCCTAGGGCTTCCTCAAAAAAATGCTTGATTCTACTTGTTGGGCCCCTACTTCCATAGAAATATAGGTTAGGGTCTATTTTCTTAGAATCCAAATTCCCATGGTAATCCCACAGAGGAAACAAGAACTACAGTCCCATTTATATAAAGCTCTCCAAACTAGCAAAGCACTGTCAAAACAGAGAAATGAACAAAATATAAACTGAAAGTTGAAAAAAATACTCCTAATTCACACAAAATGAAAGAATAGATACTATGAACAATGTTCCATGCCAATATTTCACACACTTCCTTCTATTTTCTTAAAACATAACACAATAACAGTCACTGTCACATAGTTTAGTGGTTCAGACCGGTTATCCTGAATAATCACCATACAAAAATAGTGCCAACCCATGTATTAGGGTTTTCCATGACTTTAATAGTCATTTCCTCAGGGTGAGTGTTCAGTTAGGGCTTTCAAGCCTCTTGGCATGGTTAGTCAATACAAAGAGAAAAGTTGCTTAGCAACTTTTGAGCAACTTTTTGTTGCTTTAGTAGCTTTTGCTCTCACATTGCAAATGACCATTTTTAGGTCCTCCTTAAGCACACATGTGCTCATATTTCAACCAAACACCTGTCCTTAAACTTCTAACTCATAGTAAATCAATGAACTCAGGATGACAACTTTCACTGAGTCATTGTGCCACTTACAAGGAATAACCAACCAAACTTCTAGGACCTAGCCTAGGCCTAGACCAACACACTAACCCAAGCTCTTATTTTTATTTACATGCTTCATTAAAGAAGTGCTTCAAAAAAAAATTTGGTTTGTAGGAGCCCTTAGAAGGGTGCTCCTACACTATTGTGCAAGGCCATAAAAACTTCTTACCTCTTTTTTTATCCTTGGAGTAGGACAATTCATGATAGCCTCCACTTTTCTTTTGTCCATTTTTAGATTGCCATGTGATAGGACAAACCCAAGGTATACTAAGTTTTTTTTTATGAACTCACACTTCTTCAATTTGGTCATCAACTTCTCATCATGTAACTTCTTGAAAAATACTCCAAAATGTTCTAAGTGCTCACTCCTTGTCTTGTTATAGATTAGTATATCATCTAGATATACAACTATAAACTTTCCTATGTAGTCTTTGAGGACTTCATTCACGAGCCTCATGAATGTGGAGGGGCCATTGGATAATCCAAATGTCATGACAAGCTATTCATACAACCCTTCATTGGTCTTGAAGGATTTTTTCCACTCATCTCCTTCATGTATTCTTATTTGGTGATAGCCACTCTTCAAGTCTATCTTGCTATAGTATTTAGCTTCACCTAGACAATCAATTAAGTCTTCAATCCTAGGGATAGGGAACCTATACCTTATAGTTAGCCTATTGATATCCCTTGAATCAGTATAGAGCCTCCAACTTCCTCCTTTCTTAGGTGCAAGTATAGTGGGTACGACACATGGACTAATGCTCTTTCCAATGAAACCTTGGTTTAGGAGTTCTTGTATTTGTTTTTCTATTTCCTCATTTTGTTGAGGGGTCATCTTGTAGGCTTCTTTTTTAGGTAGGGTAGCTCCTAGGATAAGGTCTATCCTATGAATTATGGCTCTCTTAGGGGGTAAGGCTGATGGTTTTCCATCACTTACTATAACTTGGTAGGTCTACAGCATACTTTGAGTTTCCTTTGGTAACTTTGTCTTGTTAGTCACCTTGCCTTCATCTCCCTTTTTTGGTCTTAACACTAATGCATAGCCAATACCTTCACCTTCTTTCATAGCCTCTAATAACTCTTTTTCACCCACCACGAGCACATTTGGACCTATTTTCTTTACCTCAGCATCTTCCAATAATGACTATATTTTGAAGGTCACATTGTCCTTCTTGAAAGAATATGAATTCTTTCCTCCATCATGTATGGCTTGGTAGTCAAATTTCCATGGTCTACCTAAGAGAAAATGACATGCATCCGTAGGCAACACATCACATAACACTTTGTCTTTGTACCTACCAATGAAAAACTCCACCCATGCTTGTTCATTCACTAACACATGTTGGCCTTTATTGAGCCAAGTGACCTTGTAAGGACTGGTGTGGGGTATCCTTGTGAAATTTAGCTTTCTAACTACTTCCTCTGACAAAATATTGTCAGTAGAGCCTAAATCAATAATGACCCTACATAATTTCCCCATCATCTTACACTTTATCCTAAACAAAGACCTCCTTTGGCTTGGATCTTCCTTCACTGGCTCTTTGATCAAGGTTCTCCTCATCATGAGGTTCTATCCCTCCTTTGAATTTAATGGTACTTCAACATTCTTCTCTACTACATTAGACTCATCTTGAACTAGGTTATCTCTCTTGTCACCTCCTTGTGATGAACTACCTTTCTTTGGGCATCTATATGTAGGGTGCCCCATTTGATTGCAATGGTAGCACTTCATATTGGCAAAGTAGTTGCCTCTTCCTCCTTGTCCACCATTCCTTCCTCTAGAGCTAGAGTTAGAACTTCTTCCTCTACCACCTCTACTTGAGCTTCCTTCTTTCTACTCACTAAATTTCATATCTCCTTGAGTCCTTGATTCAGAACTTCTTCCACCATAGCCACCTCTTTTTCCTCTACTATCCTTGCCTTTACCTTTACCTTTAGAAGTTTCTTGTTTCCTTTTACTTTTCCCTTCTATCTTCAAGGCCATTTGATGGCATTGGTGAATGGATTTGAAGTTCAATAGACCCATCTCTTCTTGAATAGACCATTTCAAGCCATTCAAGTACCTTGCAAGCTTGATGCTTTCCTCTTCAACTACCTTAGATCTCAAACATAAATTTTGAAACTCCTCGATGTATGCTTAGACATCTAGATCATTTTGTCTAAGATTGTGTCTCCTATGAAACTAAACTTCATAATCATCAAGAAGGTAGGTCTACTTCACTTTGGATACCATTCCCTTCCATGTCACTATAAGACCCTTTCCATCCTTTTCTCTCTTGGTTTGCACAAACTTCCACTAATACATTTGGGGTCATTTTGCGACGGCTATGTGTCGCAATTGTGACAGCTATGTGTCGCAATAGCAACACCCATGTGTCGCAATAGCAACACCCATAGATGTCATTGTTTTTTAGTCACAAATTACGACGTCTATGGGTAGCCGTCGCAATTGCGACACATATCCGTCGCAATGCGACTAAGATTTAAGAAGCGGCATGGCCGTCGCCCCCCCGTCGCATGGCTTCGGAGGGCCGTCGCAATCACGACGGACCTCCCAAGCAATTGCGACGGGCGCCTGCATCGCATTGCGACGGGTTTCCGTCGCAATTGTGACGCCCGTGGGTGGATTAAAAAAAAAAATTTAATTTAATACATTGCTAATGAACCACATTAATGCTTTTTTCTTTCAACAAATGAGGACAGCCACTGTAAAGACAACATGATAATGTACACTCACTGTAAGGACAGTCACAAATGAGGACATCTCACAGTGACTGTCCCTAGTGTAATTGCCACTTGAATGTATTGCTATTCAGCCACATTAATGCTTTTCTTCTTCAACAAATGAGGATAGTCACTGTAAAGACAACATGATAATGTACACTCACAGTTTTACAGTGACTATCCTCATTTGTTGAAGAAGAAAAGCATTAATGTGGCTGAATAGAAATACATTCAAGTGGCAATTACACTAGGGACAGTCACTGTGAGATGTCCTCATTTGTGACTGTCCTTACAGTGAGTGTACATTATCATGTTGTCTTTACAATGAGTGTACATTATCATGTTGTCTTTACAGTGTCAATATATGCATTATTACTTAAACTGAAGAGTACTCTAAATAATATGTCATTGTGGAGTTCTGATTGCTTCCAATTTGATATACGCTTGTTCTACTTATGTATCCAGCATCATGTAAGAAAAGTTGATGCTTTTAAATAGATTCATTTAGCCATGAAATGCCTGTGCATGTTACATACAAGATTCCAAGGCCCAAAACTGATTACTCATTATAATTCATGTACAGAATGATAATCAACCACAACGAGGCATGCGTAGGCGCTGCTTAGAATTTGAGGCATCAGAAGCTTGTAGAAGAAACTTGACCAATGGCTCATGGAATGCAACAAACTTATTGCCTAAAACAGGAGCATTGGTAACCACAGATGATGGTTTTGAAAAGAACACTTCACCATCAATGTCACGTGAGGGAACTGCAATTTCTGATGGCAAGTAACTTGTAGTATATAAGAGAGATGCAGGTACAGATGCTGGGAATACATTGCTAATGAACCACATTAATGCTTTTTTCCTTCAACAAATGAGGACAGTCACTTTAAAGACAACATGATAATGTACACTCACTGTAAGGATAGTCACAAATGACGACATCTCACAGTGACTGTCCCTTGTGTAATTGCCACTTGAATGTATTGCTATTCAGCCACATTAATGCTTTTCTTCTTCAACAAATGAGGATAGTCACTCTAAAGACAACATGATAATGTACACGGGCTGTAAGTGTACATTATCATGTTGTCTTTACAGTGACTGTCCTCCTTCAAGTGGCAATTACACAAGGGACAGTCACTGTAAAGGCAACATGATAATGTAGAGAAACGTTGTCATTTGTATTTTCAACAATGCCGAGAGAGATTCCCTCCGCGAAATCATAGCTACAATTTCTGAGTACGTTGGGTTTATTTTTCTTTTGCCATTATTATGTAATCTGGTATTCAGCTGTTACAGAGCTAAAATACCCAGAAATGAGGACATATCTGTGTTGAATTTATTGTTAGCGGCTCTGGTTATTTAGAAGTTTAATTTTATTTGTTCATCTTTCAAGCACAAACGTTTTATGGACCGTAACATCTTCATTGTTTCGGGTATGCAATGAAACAGCCGTAACTTGCAACTACCTTCACGGTACTTGTGTACATTATCATGTTGTCTTTACAGTGACTGTCCTCATTCAAGTGGCAATTACACAAGGGACAGTCACTGTGAGATGTCCTCATTTGTGACAAGGACAGTCACACGAGGACATCTCACAGTGACTGTCCCTTGTGTAATTGCCACTTGAATGTATTGCTATTCAACCACATTTATGGGCCCGTTTGGACCCCAGCACATAGTAGCATCTACAGAGAAGAATATCCTAGGTGTAACAAGTTGTAAGAATATACCAACAGTTCTAAGAAGTTCCCTAGCACATAGTAGCATCTACAGAGAAGAATATACAACATGAGGGAAGCCACTGTAAAGACAACATGATAATGTACACTCATTGTATGTGTACATTATCATGTTGTCTTTACAGTGACTGTCCTCATTCAAGTGGCAATTACAGAAGGGACAGTCATTGTGAGATGTCCTCATTTGTGACAAGGATAGTCACACATGAGGACATCTCACAGTGATTGATTGTCCCTTGTGTAATTGCCACTTGAATGTATTGCTATTGAACCACATTAATGCTTTTCTTCTTCAACAAATGAGGACAGTCACTCTAAAGACAACATGATAATGTACACTCATTGTAAGGACAGTCACAAATGAGGACATCTCACAGTGACTGTCCCTTGTGTAATTGCCACTTGAATTACACAAGGGACAGTCATTGTGAGATGTCCTCATTTGTGACAAGGATAGTCACACATGAGGACATCTCACAGTGATCGATTGTCCCTTGTGTAATTGCCACTTGAATGTATTGCTATTGAACCACATTAATGCTTTTCTTCTTCAACAAATGAGGACAGTCACTCTAAAGACAACATGATAATGTACACTCACTGTAAGGACAGTCACAAATGAGGACATCTCACAGTGACTGTCCCTTGTGTGATTGCCACTTGAATGTATTGCTATTCAGCCACATTAATGCTTTTCTTCTTCAACAAATGAGGATAGTCACTCTAAAGACAACATGATAATGTACACAGGCTGTAAGTGTACATTATCATGTTGTCTTTACAGTGACTGTCCTCCTTCAAGTGGCAATTACACAAGGGACAGTCACTGTAAAGGCAACATGATAATGTAGAGAAACGTTGTCATTTGTATTTTCAACAGTGCCGAGAGAGATTCCCTCCGCGAAATCACAGCTACAATTTCTGAGTACGTTGGGTTTATTTTTCTTTTGTCATTATTATGTAATCTGGTATTCAGCTGTTACAGAGCTAAAATACCCAGAAATGAGGACATATCTGTGTTGAATTTATTGTTAGCGGCTCTGGTTATTTAGAAGTTTAATTTTATTTGTTCATCTTTCAAGCACAAACGTTTTGTGGACCGTAACATCTTCATTGTTTCGGGTATGCAATGAAACAGCCGTAACTTGCAACTACCTTCACGGTACTTGTGTACATTATCATGTTGTCTTTACAGTGACTGTCCTCATTCAAGTGGCAATTACACAAGGGACAGTCACTGTGAGATGTCCTCATTTGTGACAAGGACAGTCACACATGAGGACATCTCACAGTGACTGTCCCTTGTGTAATTGCCACTTGAATGTATTGCTATTCAACCACATTTATGGGCCCGTTTGGACCCCAGCACACAGTAGCATCTACAGAGAAGAATATCCCAGGTGTAACAAGTTGTAAGAATATACCAACAGTTCTAAGAAGTTCCCTAGCACATAGTAGCATCTACAGAGAAGAATATACAACATGAGGGCAGCCACTGTAAAGACAACATGATAATGTACACTCATTGTATGTGTACATTATCATGTTGTCTTTACAGTGACTGTCCTCATTCAAGTGGAAATTACAGAAGGGACAGTCATTGTGAGATGTCCTCATTTGTGACAAGGATAGTCACACATGAGGACATCTCACAGTGATCCATTGTCCCTTGTGTAATTGCCACTTGAATGTATTGCTATTGAACCACATTAATGCTTTTCTTCTTCAACAAATGAGGACAGTCACTCTAAAGACAACATGATAATGTACACTCGCTGTAAGGACAGTCACAAATGAGGACATCTCACAGTGACTGTCCCTTGTGTAATTGCCACTTGAATTACACAAGGGACAGTCATTGTGAGATGTCCTCATTTGTGACAAGGACAGTCACACATGAGGACATCTCACAGTGATTGTCCCTTGTGTAATTCCCACTTGAATGTATTGCTATTCAACCACATTAATGCTTTTCTTCTTCAACAAATGAGGACAGTCACTCTAAAGACACCATGATAATGTACACTCACTATAAGGACAGTCACAAATGAGGACATCTCATAGTGACTGTCCCTTGTGTAATTGCCACTTGAATGTATTGCTATTCAGCCACATTAATGCTTTTCTTCTTCAACAAATGAGGATAGTCACTCTAAGGACAACATGATAATGTACACTCACTGTAAGTGTACATTATCATGTTGTATTACAAATGGACCTTATGTTGGTCGAGATATAAGTGCAAAAAAAAAAAGGAACGTTGTCATTTGTGTTTTCAACAGCGCCGAGAGAGATTCCCTCCGCGAAATCAAGCGGGTTATCATTTGTGTTTTGAACAAAGCGGGTTGTCATTTGTGTTTTGAATAGCACCGAGAGAGATTCCCTCCGCGAAATCAAGCGGGTTGTCATTTGTGTTTTCAACAGCGCCGAGAGAGATTCCCTCCGCAAAATCACAGCTACAATTTCTGAGTACGTTGGGTTTATTTTTCTTTTGTCATTATTATTTAATCTGGTATTCAGCTGTTAGAGAGCTAAAATACCCAGAAATGAGGACATATCTGTGTTGAATTTATTGTTAGCGGCTTTGGTTATTTAGAATGCTTCCCCACAATACTTAATTACACAAGGGACAGTCACTGTGAGATGTCCTCATTTGTGACAAGGGCAGTCACACATGAGGACATCTCACAGTGACTGTCCCTTGTGTAATTGCCACTTGAATGTATTGCTATTCAACCACATTTATGGGCCCGTTTGGACCACGACACACAGTAGCATCTACAAAGAAGAATATCCCAGGTGTAACAAGTTGTAAGAATATACCAATAGTTCTAAGAAGTTCCCTAGCACGTAGTAGCATCTACAGAGAAGAATATACAACATGAGGGCAGCCACTGTAAAGACAACATGATAATGTACACTCATTGTATGTGTACATTATCATGTTGTCTTTACAGTGACTGTCCTCATTCAAGTGGCAATTACAGAAGGGACAGTCATTGTGAGATGTCCTCATTTGTGACAAGGATAGTCACACATGAGGACATCTCACAGTGATCGATTGTCCCTTGTGTAATTGCCACTTGAATGTATTGCTATTGAACCACATTAATGCTTTTCTTCTTCAACAAATGAGGACAGTCACTCTAAAGACAACATGATAATGTACACTCATTGTAAGGATAGTCACAAATGAGGACATCTCACAGTGACTGTCCCTTGTGTAATTGTCACTTGAATTACACAAGGGACAGTCATTGTGAGATGTCCTCATTTGTGACAAGGATAGTCACACATGAGGACATCTCACAGTGATCGATTGTCCCTTGTGTAATTGCCACTTGAATGTATTTCTATTGAACCACATTAATGCTTTTCTTCTTCAACAAATGAGGACAGTCACTCTAAAGACAACATGATAATGTACACTCACTGTAAGGACAGTCACAAATGAGGACATCTCACAGTGACTGTCCCTTGTGTGATTGCCACTTGAATGTATTGCTATTCAGCCACATTAATGCTTTTCTTCTTCAACAAATGAGGATAGTCACTCTAAAGACAACATGATAATGTACATGGGCTGTAAGTGTACATTATCATGTTGTCTTTACAGTGACTGTCCTCATTCAAGTGGAAATTACACAAGGGACAGTCACTGTGAGATGTCCTCATTTGTGACAAGGACAGTCACACATGAGGACATCTCACAGTGACTGTCCCTTGTGTAATTGCCACTTGAATGTATTGCTATTCAACCACATTTATGGGCTCGTTTGGACCGCGGCACATAGTAGCATCTACAGAGAAGAATATCCCAGGTGTAACAAGTTGTAAGAATATACCAACAGTTCTAAGAAGTTCCCTAGCACATAGTAGCATCTACAGAGAAGAATATGGGTCAACGAGGTTGACTTCAAAGCCATGCAATCTAATGGTAATAGTAATATCATAATTTGACATACTATCAAAAATACTTCCTAAATAGACTATTCAATCTTATAAGAGATGGATTCATGAGAACTATTATTTATGAAATATGAGTCAATGACTTTAATTAAAAAAATTACACAATCTAATTCTTGTAAAAATATCAAAATTTGACACATTGAAAATACCTTCCAAAAGTATCGTTAATTGATTAATATGAATCACTAATCATGAAATATAATTTTATAAACCTAATCTAAACACTACACAATAAAAATCTTAATAGCAATATTGTAAGAAACTATTCCCAAAACAGTCCATAATATCATCCATTCGTGGCAATAGAAACTTGTACTTGATTGTGATCTTGTTTATTGCTCTGGAATCTGTACACATCCTCCACTCTCCATTATTCTTTGGTGCTAATACTGCTGGTACAGCACAGGGACTCAGACTCTCTCGAATCAACCCTTTCTGCAATAACTCATGCACTTGTCTGTTCAACTCTTCACTTTCTGCTGGTGTCATTCTGTGTGCTACCTTATTCAGTAAACTCACTCCTGGGATCAAGTCCATCTGATGACTGATCTTCCTGACTGGTGGTAATCCATCAGGCACGTTATCGAATACAATATCCTAAAACTCATTCAACAAATCTACAACTTCTACAGGAACATCTTCTACTTCTTCTTTAGCAGCTTTTGGAATTAAAGAAAAATATACATGCTCATGCCTCATACCATCTAGGAAATTTCTTCCATCAACAAAAGTTATCCTTGCATTACCACATACCTTTTCTTCAGTCTCCTTCAATGGCTTTAGCTTATGTCGCACTCCATCCTTTGTCAGGGAATAGGTATTTGCATGACCATCATGTACAGCACATCTGTCAAACTACCACGGTCTACCTAACAACATATGACATACATCCATAGAGATGATATCACATAGTACCTCATCTTGGTACCCGCCGATCTTGAACTTTACCAAGCACTGTTCACTGACCATGACCTTGTGGTCATCCTGCACCCAGGCAATCCGATATGGATGTGAGTGTTTCTGTCTCTTGAGCTTCAACTTTATCACCATCTCTTCTGACACCAAATTGTCAGTGCTTCCACTATCAATAATCACATCACAACATTTACCTTCACACTTGCACTTGGAGTGAAACAGGCTCCTCCTTTGTTCACGTTCATTCTCACCACTCAGCAAGACTATTCTGTTAATTAGCATTTCTCCTCTTTCAGCATCTTCAGAATTTGACGATCTAGCATCTTCATCTACATGTGCAACTCTGGCCTGGCCTTCATTTCTCCTGTCTGTTCTACCTTGGCACTGAGGACATTCAAATGCCCTATGACCTTCTCCACAGTGAAAATATGTTCCACAGAAGCCACCTCTTCTAGATCCTTGTCCTCTTCCTCTTCCTCTCTGATCTCTATTATTTTGATCCTGGAAGCGATTGGAATTATTTCCGCGCTGATTCTGACTGCTACTAGCCTCATCCTTCTTTTTCAGATTTTCATTTCGGCCACCATATGACCATCCACCAGATCATCCACCGCGACCTCTTCCATTTTGTCTACTCTCAAACTTCTTGTTCAACTTTTCCTCTATTTTTAGGGAAAATTGGTATGCCTCCTCAATACTACTCATTCGAACCAGATTCAACTCCTCCTGAATGCTTGGCCTTAACCCATTAAGATATCGGGCAACTTTCTCCTTATCAGCTTCTGCATGGCCTGTTCTGATGAGGAGTCGATAGAACTCCTCTGTGTACTCCTAAACAGATCTTCCTGCTTGCTTCAAACTTTGCATTTTCTTTAGTTGATCAAGCTCATAATCAACAGGAATGAACTATCACTTCAATTTATCCACCATCCGATCCCATCTTGTGATTTTATCTTTCCCTCTTCTATTTCGCTCCAATTGAATTTCTGGCCACCAGATTTTTGCATGACCTTTCAGTCTGGCCTTCACAAATTTGACCCTATCAGGATCCTCAACATCTTCATACTCAAAATATTCCTCACATTCATTGATCCAGTCGATCAATTTCTCTGTGTTAAGATTTCTAGAAAATGTAGGAACCTCAATCTTAGGTCTTTTCCCAATCTTGGAAATCACCCGAAAAAGTCTTTCTTCCTCCTGGTTGATGCAGGAGCATCCTGGGTGTAAGAGCAATCTTGCATCACCCAAAAATATTTCTATTTTTGTATTCAATAAGGGCTATTTTGTGTAGAGCTACTATTTATGGAAAGTTACTATTTTTGGTAATTTTTGTATGTGCTCAGAATGATCTGATTTCTTTCTTGGAGGTTGATTTTGGTCATATAAGTCTGCCAGTAAAGTTTCATTGCCAGATCAAGTGTATATTGGAAGATATTGAAGATTTTCAGTATTGGCAGCAGGGTACAAAAACTTTGAACTCAGTTTTGAAGGCTTTAGAGGCCTCGGATGAGGTCAAAAATTTCGGAGACAAGCGCTTGCGCCAGTCAAGTCTGTAGAGTGCTTCGTGGCATTTTTGAAATGGGGTTATAATAGCCGATCGGGTCAACTGGTGATGACTTATGGTCTTCGGAAGTTGGGCCACCCGAAATGGCGAAAAATAATTTTCTTCAAAATTTCTGTTCAGGTTTCAAAGGTTATCTTGAGCCGACTATGATGTAATAAAATGTAAAATAAAATAATTCTAAGTTTGGTCGGCCTTATTGGCTAAAATTCTAGAACCTTCCCAGGCGTTGGAAAATTGCCTATATAAGGAAGGCTGTATTATTGTCTTAGGTAGTTCGGAATAATTCTGGGTAGCAGATCTAGGTATTGATTCGAGGCTTTGTCCTACAGAATATTGTAAGGGAATGCCCATGTGGCTTTGCATATTGTAATTCTGAAAGTTTGTAATTCCACATTTGTGGAGATAATAAGAAGCCAATTTTCTGTTCTTGCATATTACTGTTGTTGTTTCTCTATTTCTGTTATGTGTTTGTGGTATTAAGGGGAGCACCCTTCATCAAGTGGTATCAGAGCAGGTTTTCTTGAGTGTGTAAACAGATCGCCGACTGTGAGGCAGTTTGCACAAGGACTGTGGTAAGGGTTTCAGCATGCATCACGAAAATGCCTCCACAAAGAGAACGTGGCGGAAGAGCTGGTGCTGTGACACCTGAGGTTAGAGAGCTGCAGAGACAAGTGCGAGCATTGCAAGAAGAGATTCATAGAGGAATGAATCTTAATGTCAGAGACGAAAGCAAGGATGAAGCCGAAGAAGAATATCAAGAAGGAGAAGTTGAAATTGTGAACCAGGAGGAAGAAAGACTTTTTCGGGCGATTTCCAAGATTGGGAAAAGACCTAAGATTGAGGTTCCTACATTTTCTAGAAATCTTAACCCAGAGGAATTGACTGACTGGATCAATGAATGTGAAGAATATTTTGAGTATGAAGATGTTGAGGATCCTGATAGGGTCAAATTTGTGAAGGCCAGACTGAAAGGTCATGCGAAGATATGGTGGCAAGAGATTCAGTTGGAGCGAAATAGAAGGGGAAAGGAGAAAATCATGAGATGGGATCAGATGGTGGATAAATTAAAGTGATAGTTCATTCCTGTTGATTACGAGCTTGACCTACTGAAGAAAATGCAAAGTTTGAAGCAAACAGGAAGATCTGTTCAGGAGTATACAGAGGAGTTCTATCGACTTCTCATCAGAACAGGCCATGCAGAAGCTAATAAGGAGAAAGTTGCCCGATACCTTAATGGGTTAAGGCCAAGCATTCAGGAGGAGCTGAATTTGGTTCGAATGAACAGTATTGAAGAGGCATACCAATTTGCCCTAAAAGTAGAGGAAAAGCTGAACAAGAAGTTTGAGAGTAGACAAAACGGAAGAGGTCACAATGGACGATCTGGTGGACGGTCATATGGTGGCCGAAATGAAGATCCGAAAAAGAAGGATGAGGCTAGTAGCAGTCAGAATCAGTGAGGAAATAATTCCAATCGCTTCCAGGATCAGAATAATCGAGATCAGAGAGGAAGAGGAAGAGGGCAAGGATCTGGAAGAGGTGGCTTTCATGGAACATGTTTTCACTATGGAGAAGAAGGTCATAGGGCATTTGAATGTCCTCAACACCAAAGCAGAATAGACAGGAGAAATGACGGCTAGGCCAGAGTTGCACATATAGATGAAGATGCCAGATCATCAAATTTTGAAGATGCTGAGAGAGGAGAAACGTTGATTAACAGAAGAGTCCTGTTGAGTGGTGAGAATGAACCTGAGCAAAGAAGGAGCCTGTTTCGCACTAGGTGCAAGTGTGAAGGTAAATGTTGTGATGTGATTATTGATAGTGGAAGCACTGACAATTTGGTGTCAGAAGATATGATGACAAAGTTGAAGCTCAAGAGACAAAAACACCCACATCCATATCGGATTGCCTAGGTGCAGGATGACCACAAGGTCATGGTCAGTGAATAGTGCCTGGTAAAGTTCAAGATCAGCGGGTACCAAGATGAGGTACTATGTGATATCATCTCTATGGATGCATGTCATATGTTGTTAGGTAGACCGTGGCACTTTGATAGATGTGCTGTACATGATGGTCGTGCGAATACCTATTCCCTGACAAAGGATGGAGTGCGACATAAGCTAAAACCATTGAAGGAGACTGAAGAAAAGGTATGTGGTAATGCAAGGATAACTTTTGTTGATGGAAGAAATTTCCTAGATGGTATGAGGCATGAGCATGTATGTTTTTCTTTAATTCCAAAAGATGGTAAAGAGGAAGTAGAAGATGTTCCTGTAGAAGTTGCAGATTTGTTGAATGAGTTTCAGGATATTGTATCTGATAACATACCTGATGGATTACCACCAGTCAGGAAGATCAGTCATCAGATGGACTTGATCCCAAGAGTGAGTTTACCAAATAAGGCACCGCACAGAATGACACCTGCAGAAAGTGAGGAGTTGAACAAACAAGTACATGAGTTGTTATAGAAAGGATTGATTCGAGAGAGTCTGAGTCCCTGTGCTGTACCTGCGGTATTAGCACCAAAGAAGAATGGAGAGTGGAGGATGTGTACAGATTCTAGAGCAATAAACAAGATCACAATCAAGTACAGGTTTCCATTGCCACGAATGGATGATATTATGGACTATTTGAGTGGAGCCGTGTATTTCTCAAAGATAGATCTGAAGAGTGGATATCATCAGATTCAGATCAGAGAAGGAGATGAATGGAAGACTACCTTCAAGACAAAGGAAGGACTATATGAGTGGTTAGTCATGCCTTTTGGGCTAACCAATGCACTGAGCACTTTCATGCGGCTCATGAACGAGGTTCTAAAAGAATTTTTGGGTAAGTTTGTCATTGTTTACCTAGATGATATTTTGATCTTTAGTAAGACATTGGATGAGCATATGATGCATATTCGTATGGTATTTGAGAAGTTGAGAGAAGAGAAATTGTTGATTAATTTGAAGAAGTGCAATTTTGTGAAGAAAGAGTTAGTGTATTTGGGATTTGTAGTTTCAGCAGAAGGTCTAAAAATGGACCCAAAGAAGGTACATGCTATCCTTGAATGGCCTACTCCAAGGAGTGCTACTGAGGTAAGATCTTTTCATGGTCTAGCTAGCTTTTATAGAAATTTTATCAGAAATTTTAGCAGTATTTGTGGACCCTTGACTGAAACAATGAGAGGGGATAGAAAAGAGTTTAAGTGGACTAAAGGAGCAGAAAAGAGTTTTCAATTATTGAAACAAAAAGTTACAGAACAACCTATTTTAGCACTTCCAGATTTCAATAAGGTGTTTCAAGTAGATTGTGATGCTAGTGGTACTGCAATAGGAGTTGTTATGAGCCAAGAAGGTAAACCTGTTGCTTATTTCAGTGAGAAGTTAAATGATGCCAAGAGGAAATATTCTATTTATGATCAAGAATTTTATACTATAGTTCAGGCATTAAAGAAGTGGAGACATTATCGACTTCCTAAGGAGTTTGTTTTGTATACTGATCGTCAAGCTTTGCAATATTTGAATAGTCAAGGAAAATTGAATCAAAGGCATTTGAAATGGGTTGAGTTTTTGCAGAGTTATACATTTGTTTTGAAACACAAGAGTGGAAAGTCTAATAGGGTTGCAGATGCTCTTAGCAGAAGGCAACTATTGCTGACAGAAATGCAGATTGAAGTGGTTGGGTTCAAGGAACTCAAGAATTTGTATCCAGAGGATCCTGATTTTGGTGAAGCTTGGAAAGCTTGTACAGAACCTGTTACTCTAGACAGGACAAAATGGTTGGATTTCATCATCCAGGATGATATGCTATTCAGAGGGAGTCAGTTGTGCTGGACATTTTGGTCGTGACAAAACCCTTTCTTTGGTTGGTAAAAATTATTATTGGCCACAATTTCAGCAAGATGTGAAGAAGTTTGTACAGAGTTGCAGAGTATGTCAGATGGCGAAAGGAGTGAAGTAAAATACAGGGTTGTATCAGCCATTACCTGTACTAGAGAAGCCTTGGGAGGATATCAGCATGGACTTTGTTCTTGGTTTACCGAGGACTCAGCGGGGACATGATTCAATTTTTGTGGTGGTTGACAGATTTTTGAAGATGGCACATTTCATTCCCTGCAAGAAGACTAATGATGTTGTTCATGTAGCAGAATTATTTTTTAGAGAAGTAGTGAGACTTCATGGTTTGCCAAAGACCATAGTTTCAAATCGGGACACTAAGTTTGTTGGATATTTCTGGCGTACATTATGGAAGAAGTTGAAGACAGATTTGAAGTTCAGTTCATCACATCATCCACAGACTGATCAACAGACAGAGGTGGTGAATAGAAGTTTGGGAAATTTGCTGAGATGTTTGGTTGGAGATAAGCCAATAGGATGGGATTTGATTTTACCACAGGCGGAATTTGCATACAATAATTCTGTCAACAGGAGCACTGGTAAATCACCATTCCAAATTGTATATGGAAGTAGTCCAAGAAATGCATCTGAATTGAGGAAGATAGATAAAGGAGAAATAAGTAGTGCTGAAGTTGAGGATTTTGCAGAACACTTGAAGAACATCCATGAAGAGGTGAGGAAGCATATTACCAAGATGAATGCACAGTATAAGGCTAAGGCATCTGAAAAAAGGAGGTATAAAGAATTTCAAGTTGGTGATGAAGTCATGGTTCATTTACGGAAGGAGCGGTTTCCAGTTGGTACATATAACAAGTTGAAAATGAAGAAGTTTGGACCATGCAGGATACTGAAGAAAAATGATTTAGGAAACGCATATGAGGTAGAATTGTCTACTGAGCTAAATATTTCACCAGTGTTTAACATTTCAGATCTGACAGAGTATCATGAAGGAGGTGTTGAAGATGAGATCACAGCAGCACAGTGGAGTATTCCAGCAACTAGTTCAGACACTAAGGAGATCGAAGATATACTGGACAGTCGTGTTGGTAGAAGCACAAGGAATAGGACATATGAAGAATATCTGGTTAAGTGGAAAGGACGACATGTTGAAGATTCATCATGGCTGATAAAGGAGGAGGTTAGCTGTCTTGGTTTTCCTCTGCACACTTGAGTCGTGACAGGGTCACTTCTCAAATTACCCTGGGTGTCTGATGCAGGAGCATCCTGGGTGTAAGAGCAATCTTGCATCACCCAAAAATATTTCTATTTTTGTATTCAATAAGGGCTATTTTGTCCAGAGCTGCTATTTATGGAAAGTTACTATTTTTGGTAATTTTTGTATGTGCTCAGAATGATCTGATTTCTTTCTTGGAGGTTGATTTTGGTCATATAAGTCTGCCAGTAAAGTTTCATTGCCAGATCAAGTGTATATTGGAAGATATTAAAGATTTTCGGTATTGGCAGCAGGGTACAGAAACTTTGAACTCAGTTTTGAAGGCTTTAGAGGCCCCGGATGAGGTCAAAAATTTGGGTGATGGGCGCTTGCGCGGATCAAGCCTGTAGAGCACTTCGTGGCATTTATGAAATGGGGTTATAATAGCCGATCAGGTCAACTGGTGATGACTTATGGTCTTCGAAAGTTGGGCCACCCGAAATGGCGAAAAATAATTTTCTTCAAAATTTCTGTTCGGGTTTCAAAGGTTATCTTGAGCCGACTATGATGTAATAAAATGTAAAATAAAATAATTGTAAGTTTGGTCGGTCTTATTGGCTAAAATTCTGGAACCTTCCCAGGCGGTGGAAAATTGCCTATATAAGGAAGGCTGTATTATTGTCTTAGGCAGTTCGGAATAATTCTAGGTAGCAGATCTAGGTATTGATTCGAGGCTTTGTCCTACAAAATATTGTAAGGGAATGCCCATGTGGCTTTGCATATTGTAATTCTGAAAGTTTGTAATTCCACATTTGTGGAGATAATAAGAAGCCAATTTTCTATTCTTGCATATTACTATTGTTGTTTCTCTATTTCTGTTATGTGTTTGTGGTATTAAGGGGAGCACCCTTCATCACTGGTTCACAATTTCAGCTTCTCCTTCTTGATATTCTTCTTCGGCTTCATCCTCGCTTTCATCTCTGACATTAAGATTCATTCCTCTACGAATCTCTTCTTGTAATGCTCGCACTTGTCTTTGTAGCTCTCTAACCTCAGGTGTTACAACACCAGCTCTTCCACCACGTTCCCTTCATGGAGGGATTTTCGCGATGCGCGCTGAAACCCTAGCCATGGTCCTGGTGCAAACTGCCTCACAGTCGGTGATCTGTTTACACACTCAAGAACTCCTACTCTGATACCACCTGATGAAGGGTGCTCCCCTTAATTCCACAACCACATAACAGAAATAGAGAAACAACAACAATAATATGCAAGAACAAAAAATTGGCTTCTTATTATCTCCACAAATGTGGAATTACAAACTTTCAGAATTACAATATGCAAAGCCACATGGGCATTCCCTTACAATATTCTTTAGGACAAAGCCTCGAATCAATACCCAGATCTACTACCCTGAACTATTCTGAACTGCCTAAGACAATAATACAGCCTTCCTTATATAGGCAATTTCCACCGCCTGGGAAGGTTCCAGAATTTTAACCAATAAGGCCGACCAACTTAGAATTATTTTATTTTACATTTTATTACATCATAGTCGGCTCAAGATAACCTTTGAAACCCGAACATAAATTTTGAAGAAAATTATTTTCTGCCATTTCAGGTGGCCCAACTTCCGAAGACCATAAGCCATCACTAGTTGACCCGCTCGACTATTATAACCCCATTTTAGAAATGCCACGAAGTGCCCTACAGGCTTGACCCACGCAAGCACCCATCACCCAAATTTTTGACTTCATCCAGGGCCTCTAAAGCCTTCAAAACTGAGTTCAAAGTTTCTGTACCCTGCTG
Organism: Chamaecyparis obtusa; assembly: GCA_027943335.1. Lineage (NCBI taxonomy): Eukaryota > Viridiplantae > Streptophyta > Pinopsida > Cupressales > Cupressaceae > Chamaecyparis > Chamaecyparis obtusa. Next base: position 87,279 of record BSBK01011830.1, read on the forward strand.
CCAATACCGAAAATCTTCAATATCTTCCAATATACACTTGATCTGGCAATGAAACTTTACTGGCAGACTTATATGACCAAAATGAACCTCCAAGAAAGAAATCAGATCATTCTGAGCACATACAAAAATTACCAAAAATAGTAACTTTCCATAAATAGCAGCTCTGCACAAAATAGCCCTTATTGAATACAAAAATAGAAATATTTTTGGGTGATGCAAGATTGGTCTTACACCTAGTATGCTGCTGCATCATGATATCCACTCTTCAGATCTATCTTTGAGAAATACACAGCTCCACTCAAACAATCCATAATATCATCCATTCGTGGCAATGGAAACCTATACTTGATTGTGATCTTGTTTATTGCTCTAGAATCTGTACACATCCTCCACTCTCCATTCTTCTTTGGTGCTAATACCACTGGTACAGCATAGGGACTCAGACTCTCTCGAATCAACACCTTCTGCAATAACTTGTGTACTTGTCTGTTCAACTCTTCACTTTCTGCTAGTGTCATTCTGTGTGCTGCCTTGTTTGGCAAACTGGCTCCTGGAATCAAATCCATCTGATGACTGATCTTCCTTATCGGTGGTAATCCATCAGGTACATTATCAGATACAATATCCTGAAACTTATTCAACAAATCTGCAACCTCTACAGGTACATCCTCTACTTCTTCTTTACCAACTTTTAGAATTAAAGAAAAACACACATGCTCATGCCTCATACCATCTAGGAATTTTCTTCCATCAACAAATATTATTCTTGCATTACCACATACCTTTTCTTCGGTCTCCTTCAATGGCTTTCGCTTATGTCGCACTCCATCCTTTGTCAGGGAATAGGTATTCGCATGACCATCATGTATAGCATATCTGTCAAAATGCCATGGTCTACCCAACAACATATGACATGCATCCATAGAGATGATATCACATAGTACCTCATCTTGGTACTCGCCGATCTTGAACTCTACTAGGCACTGTTCATTGACCATGACCTTGTGGTCATCCTGCACCCAGGCAATCTGATATGGATGTGGGTGTTTTTGTCTCTTGAGCTTCAACTTTGTCACCATCTCTTCTGCCACCAAATTGTCAGTGCTTCTACTATCGATAATCACATCACAACATTTACCCTCACACTTGCATCGAGTGTGAAACAGGCTCCTCCTTTGTTCAGGTTCATTCTCACCACTTAGCAAGACTCTTTTATTAATTAACGTTTCTCCTCTTTCAGCATCTTCAGAATTTGATGATATAGCATCTTCATCTACATGTGCAACTCTGGCCTGGCCTTCATTTCTCCTATCTGTTCTACCTTGGCACTGAGGACATTCAAATGCCCTATAACCTTCTTCTCCATAGTGAAAACATGTTCCACGGAAGCCTCCTCTTCCAGATCCTTGTCCTCTTCCTCTTCCTCTTTGATCTCTATTACTCTGATCCTGGAAATGATTAGAATTATTTCCTCTCTGATTCTGACTGCTACTGGCCTCATCCTTCTTTTTCGGATCTTCATTTCGGCCACCATATGACCGTCCGCTAGATCTTCCACCATGACCTCTTATATTTTGTCTGCTCTCAAACTTCTTGTTCATCTTTTCCTCTACTTTTAGGGCAAACTGGTATGCCTCCTCAATACTGTTCATTCGAACCAGATTCAACTCCTCCTGAATGCTTGGCCTTAACCCATTAAGGTATCGGGAAACTTTCTCCTTATTAGCTTCTGCATGGCCTGTTCTGATGAGGAGTCGATAGAACTCCTCTATATACTCCTGAACAGATCTTCCTGCTTGCTTCAAACTTTGCATTTTCTTTAGTAGGTCAAGCTCATAATCAACAGGAATGAACTGTCACTTCAATTTATCCACCATCTGATCCCATCTTGTGATTTTATCTTTCCATCTTCTATTTCACTCCAACTGAATTTCTTGCCACCAGATCTTCGCATGACCTTTCAATCTGGCCTTCACAAATTTGACCCTATCAGGATCCTCAACATCTTCGTACTCAAAATATTCCTTACATTCATTGATCCAGTCGATCAATTCCTTTGGGTTAAGATTTCCTAGAAAATGTGGGAACCTCAATCTTAGGTCTTTTCCCCAATCTTGGAAATTGCCCAAAAAAAGTCTTTCTTCCTCCTGGTTCACAATTTCAGCTTCTCCTTCTTGATATTCTTCTTCGGCTTTTTTCCTCGCTTTCATCTCTGACATTAAGATTCATTCCTCTACGAATATCTTGTTGCAATTCTCACACTTGTCTCTGCAGCTCTCTAACCTCAGGTGTCACAGCACCAGCTCTTCCACCACGTTCTCTTCGTGGAGGCATTTTCACGATGCGCGTTGAAACCCTAAACCATGGTCCTAGTGCAAAACTACCTCACAGTCGGCAATCTATTTACACACTCAAGAACTCCCGCTTTGATACCACTTGATGAAGGGTGCTCCCCTTAATGCCATAAACACATAAACAGAAAATAGAGAAACAACAACAATAATATGCAAGAACAGAAAAATGGCTTCTTATTATCTCCACAATGTGGGAATTACAAACTTTCAAGATTACAATATGCAAAAGCCACATGGGCCATTCCCTTACAATATTTTGTAGGACAAAGCCTCGAATCAAATACCCAGATCTACTACCCAGAACTATTCTGAACTGCCTAAGACAATAATACAGCCTTCCTTATATAGACAATTTTTCATCGCCTGGGAAGGTTCCAGAATTTTACGCCAATAAGGCCGACCAAACTTAGAATTATTTTATTTTACATTTTATTACATCATAGTCGGCTCAAGATAACCTTTGAAACCCGAACAGAAATTTTGAAGAAAATTATTTTTCACCATTTCAGGTGGCCCAACTTCCGAAGACCATAAGTCATCACCAGTTGACCCGATCGGATATTATAACCCCATTTCAAAAATGCCACAAAGTGCTCTACAGGCTTGACCCACGCAAGTGCCTGTCACCCAAATTTTTGACCTCATTCGGGGCCTCTAAAGCCTTCAAAACTGAGTTCAAAGTTTCTGTACCCTGCTGCCAATACCAAAAAATCTTCAATATCTTCCAATATACACTTGATCTAGCAATGAAACTTTACTGACGAACTTATATGACCAAAAATGAACCTCCAAGAAAGAAATCAGATCATTCTTAGCACATAATGAAAATTATCAAAAATAGTAACTTTCCCATAAATAGCAGCTCTGCACAAAATAGTCCTTATTGAATATAAAAATAGAAATATATTTTTTTTGGTGATGCAAGATTGCTCTTACACCCAGGAAGCTCCTGCATCAAGTTTGCATGTCAACTACCTTTTCTCTTCTTTGATGTCGTGCCTATTACCCAACAATTTTAATGCCTCTTCCAAAGTTTTGTTTATAAAGTACAACTAAAAAGAAATCAAGGTTGTTCAAGTATTTCAAAATTATGAAATTTAGCCAATATTTCTCTTGATATCTTATTCATTGACCTCTTGTTAGCAAGACTTAAAGTTTGAACATTAGAAAATGATCTCAATTCCTCTACATCCATTGTAAGTAAATGATCTAAGTTTTTATAATTAATATTTCTCTTTACAGTTTGAGATATATCTATAAGTTCATCCATACCAATAGAAGCTGTGATTCGGACCCTTCTCCAACATAAATTTCTTGAGCTTCCATAGGGACTGATCCCGACCCTTCTTCAATGTTCATTTATTGAAGTTATTTTGACCCTCCCACTTGAGCTTCTCCTTCACCTTGACCATGTTGAATATGAGCTA
>BSBK01011831.1:0-115547 GCA_027943335.1 Chamaecyparis obtusa
ACATATATATATACATACATACATATGTATATATATATATACATATGTATGTATATATATATACATATGTATGTAGTATATATATATACTACATATGTAATATATATTATATATAACATATGTATGTATATATATATATATACATACATATGTATGTATATGTATATATATATACATACATATGTATGTATATATATATATATACATATGTATGTATGTATATATATATATATATATATATATATATATACATACATATGTATGTATATATATATACATATAATATACATATGTATGTATATATATATTATATATATATATATATATATATATATACATATGTATGTATGTATATAATATATACATATGTATTGTATATATATATATATACATATGTATGTATATATATTATATATATACATACATATGTATGTATATATGTATATATATATATATATATACATATGTATGTATATATATATATATATATACATACATATGTATGTATATATATATATATACATATGTATGTATATTTATATATATATATACATATGTATGTATATTTATATATATATATACATATGTATGTATATATATATATATATATATACATATGTATGTATATATATATATCTATATACATATGTATGTATATATATATATATACACACACACACACATATATATATATATATATATATATATATATATATATATATATATATATATATATATATATATATATATATATATATATATATATATATATATATAATATATATATATATATATATATATATATTATATATATATATATAGATATATGTTTTTATGTCTGTATGTTAGTTAATTAATTACTTGAAAAATGATTAATAGTTTGGTTAATTAGATATATTGCTTTGATTAATTACATCACCTTAACATAATGGATACATAACACATGTATAAAACTAAGTCTAAAAGATGAAATAACACATGAACAATAACATGTAACATGTATAAAATATCTAACATGTAAGGTTTGAAATATGTAATGTGATGTATAAGATATGAAATAACATAGAACCATATACCATGTAATATATAAAATAAGAAATAATACATGTAACCATATACCATGTACATATATGAAATGACTAAAATATCTACATGTACATAAAATGTCTAAAATGTCTACATCATGTATAAAATGACTACATGTATAAAATGTCTACATGTATAAAATTTCTAAAATGTCTACATTTATAAAAATGACTACATGTATAAAATGTATAAAATGTCTACATGTATAAAATGAAATATCTTGAATAACATGGTTGCTCAAGTAGGGCCATGTCCTGATCCGTGCCCTGATGCTGGCGCACCTCCTCCTGATGTTGATGCACCTCCTCTTGATGTCAATGCACCTCCTCCTAATGCCAACGCACCTCCTCCTGATGCCCTGTGTACAATAAACAAAATATGTCATGCATACGTACATGATTTTAATTATGTATTATCATAGAAAAATTAATTTTGTGAACAAACATCTCAATGTACTTGTGTATCACGGTGAATAGGAACATGTGGAGTCTCTAAATCTCCATATGGTGTAGCATCGTACATAACCTCCTAGAGTACACAATATATAACATATATTAATCCAAATTTCAAATATGTGTAAGTTTTTTAAATAAATAAAAATTAAATTTAATTATAAATATACCAAAGTGGTCTCTAATGCTCTCTGGAAAGTGCTCAACCGACGAGTCTAATTATATAACCCTAGGATCAATCTGGTTGTTTGTAAGCAATGTAGTAAAAAGTTGATGACCTGGATGTGATGAAGTGGCCTGCCTGGTCTGATGATCAGCTATCTATGATGTTGTCCTGCAGAGGATTTGTCGATGGTGGTCTAGTCACCTGAGGACCTACCAGCGGTGCAGTTTGCTATGGAGGAGCTGTCAGTGTGCAGTCTGCTGTGGAGGAGTTGTCAGTGGTGTAGTCTACTGAGAAATGATATAGGACCTCACAAATGATGGAACCTCCCTAAGTGAAATCCCACCAAGCATTTGTATGGTCTGATAAGTAGAAAGAAGATCACTGGATAATAATGCACTCATAGATCACAAACGATCTATATCTGATATATCTACAACCTCCACGAGAGATGGTATGTCGACTATATCATATAAATTAGGTGCACTAGAAGATGCATCCTATGCAGGTGAAGGAATGCTGGTATGAGACCGTAACATATATCTCCCCACATGATCAGAGGATATCTCATGATCTTGTGTGGCAATAGTCGCTATACTAGAAAAAACATCCATCATCACCGGGTCATTTGCAACACTGGCTCTTGCCACTTCCAAACCTTTTGGTATGACCAAAAGGTTTGGACCCACCCTTGCCTACTTATTAGCAGGCACAGGGGCATCAGGTGTTCTGAACCTATCTGATGATCTCCCTTTCCCTTGCCACATACACAACAAATAAAGCAAAAAAGCAGGGAAATCTCAATAATCAACATCAAGGTGTAAATGAAATTTTGTAAATAATTGTTTGCAGAAATATAATGGCAACTCATCCTTCTGGGGCCACATATGGTGAGAAACCAACCAGAAAGGATATATAAATGGTCCTACCAATTCATCCTCACATCTCATAGGCATGTACCCTCTGACCTTCTTCAGGTCTCGATAATGGGGAAACATCTCCTTCACCATAGGAGTGGAAACCGCTGTATAGATCTCACTGAACTTCATAGTGTCAGTAACACTACAAGACAAAGAAGCATAGAATCTATCAACACTCATGTCTTGATACAGGTTGTATGATGAACTATGTCAATCATATGCACCAAATCATCTCTAATAATGTTCACCCCTTTCCCTATTGGGAATGTTGGTGGGTGAAGCTAATGTTTGATCAAGAACAAGTAATGCTCATGTCAATCTCTCAATAGTGTCTACAAATAGCTTCTCTCTAGCCTGTGCCGTATCAACTGATGTATGAGAGGAGTGAGTACTAGTACCACTATCACTACGAGGTCCCCCCCATGAACACTAGGCTCTCCTAAGCTAGCTGAACCTCTACCTGATGCCCATGTGTAATAGATAAACAAGAAAATATATATAGATCTCTGTACATGTACATACTTAAATTTAAGAAACATACATGTGTTACAAATTTAAGAAATGTATACATGTACATACAAGTTAAGAAACATACATGTTATGTGCATCTATGTTACAAATTTAAACATGCATACATGTAAACTAAAAATTTAAGAAACATACATGTACATACAAATTTAAGATCATCTAGTTTAAAAATGAAATCTATATATACATGTACATACAAATTTAATAAACATGTTAGAAATTAAGAAACATAAATGTTACATGCATAGATGAATTAGAAATTGAAGAAACATACATCTTACAAATTTAAACGTGCATACATGAACTACAAATTTAAACATACATGTCACTAGGTATAGGTTAAGTTAGGTTAAGTTTTAACTGGACAGTCAATTAATAGGTCTTAAATATTAGTCACTAGTTCTACATCTTAATTGGTTAGGTATTAGGTTTAAATTGATTTTAGATTCTATTAAGTTGTCATATTAGTCACATGTTATAAATTTAAGAAACATACATGTTAGGTGCATAGATGAACTAGAAATTTAAGAAACATACATGAACTACAAATTTAAACGTGCATACATGAAACTACAAATTTAAACATACATGTCACTAGGTATAGGTTAAGTTCAGGTTAAGTTTTAACTCCAGTCAATTAATATGTCTTAATTGGTTAAATATTAATCACTAGTTAGATCTTAATTGGTTGGGTATTAGGTCCTAATTGGTTTAGACTCTAGAATTTTTGTTTATGTTAGTTTCTAATCTTACAGTTTAATAGGTCTTAATTGGTTAGGGTTAACATTTAGCATTAGCGTTAGGGGTTAGAGTCTAGTTTATATTTATTATTATGATTAGGGTTAGAGCTTATTATTAAGGTTAGCTTTATTAGGATTTGGTTTAGGTTTATGATTATGGTTAGGGTTAATATTAGGGTTAAGGTTTAGTGTTAAGGTTTAGTGTTAAAGTTGAGTGTTATAAGTTGAATATATTAATATAATTAGGATTAGGGTTAGCATTTATATCATGGTTCTAGGGTTAGAATTTTGTGTTATGCTTAGGATTATGTTTAAGGTTTACATCAAAGTTAGGGTTAGGGTAGGGATTAAGTTTAAAATTATGATTAGGGTGACATAATGATTGCGAATGTAATTATTATTATGATTAAATGATAGAATAATAGTTATGTTAGGTTTAAGTTCAAAACTAGGATTAGCATTAATGTATCATGGCTATGGTTTGATATGTCATTTAGTACATTACAATTTATATCAAGTTTAGGGTTAGCATTAGGGTTAGAGTTTGGTATAAATTTATTATATTAATTAGGTTAGGGTTTATGGTCATGGTTACAAGTAGAACTATGGTTAGTATCATGGTTATTAGGGTTAGATTTATGCTTTCAATAAGGAATATAGTTAAGATTAGGGTTTAATGTGTGGATTAAAATTAGGATTAAGGTTTAGTGTTAGGTTTGTTTTTAAGATAAGGTTTTATATTACGGTTACTATTATGGTTGGGGTTCAGATTTTGATTAGGATTATAATTAGGGTGAGGATTTACATCATAGTTGGTATTATGGAACTATTAAGGTTAGAAATTATGGTTAGTTTTTAATAATCATTAGTATTATACTTAGAATTATAGTTTTGATTATTGTTAGGGTTTATTTTTTATTAGGATGATGGGTTATGGTTTAGGATTAGGATTTGGGTTTAGCTCTTTAGGTTTAGATTTTAATATTCATGATTAGGATTATGTTCAGGTTCAAGATTTTATATCATGCTTGTAATTATGGTTTGAGCTAGCATTATGATGAGAGTTAGAGCTTAGGGTTACAATTAGAATTTTTTTTAAGGTTTATTCCATGGTTAGGATAATGGCTAGGGTTAGAGTTTTAAAATAGGGATCAAGCTTAGGGTTTAGGATTTGGATTGTTGTTAGAGTAAGGATTTATTTCATGGTTAGTATTATATTTAGGATTAATTTTTTTATTAGACTCAAAGTTTTTGTTATGGTTATCTAATCAAGATTAGTGAACTACGATCTTATGGTTTAGAGTAAAATTTTGTGCATCATGGTTAGAATTATGGTTATTAGAGTTAGGGTTACGATTGAGGGTTAGGGGTTAAATTACGATTTGTGTTAAGTCTAGGTTAAGAGGTATAATTTGGATTATGTATAGGGTTAAGGTTTAAATTAGGTTTAGAAATAAATGAGAATTAGAGTTCTCAAATTAATATTATGGTTGGGGTTAGCATTATATCCGAAATCTAACTACACCCTAACTCCTATTAAACTATATCTAACAAAATTAAATTAAAACATATCTAACAGTTAAATTAAACTAATATCTAACAAAATTAAATTAAACTGATATCTAACAAAATTAAATTAAACTAATATCTAATATAGTTAAATTAAACATATCTAACAATTAAATTAAACTAATATCTAATATCATTAAATTAAATTGAACTATATTTAACAAAATTAAATTAAATTATCTTCTATTAATTAAAATAATAATAATTATTAAACTAAGATTTTTAATTAAAATATAATTATTTAATACTAATTTTTAAAAAAAACTAAGAAAACACATTAAAAAACATTAAAATTAAAAAACTAAAATCCTACTTGTTCCGATCGGAAGCCCTCTGTAGCTCTTCTCAAAGCCCCAAGCCGCTTGACAATGATAGTCGCAGGCCCCTTTTTGGGTTATATATACTTTTGGGGGATCTGGTTGGACCCCTTCCGGCCAGAAGGGGTCTGGCTGGACCCCCTGCACCACATAAATGCCACCTAGCACCAGAAAGGTGCCACATGGTTTTGGCCAGACCCCTTCTGGCCAGACCATTGTAGAATGTCCTCAACTGTGACAGAGGTGTATACTTTTACCCTATAAAGGGAAAAACCACCTGGGACCGGCAACCCAAAATTGTTCACTCTTCTGAAGTGAGGTCAATTAAGACCCAACCCTATTAAAGGTTTACAAACACACTGTGAGGTGTGATCTTGTTAGAGGATTTTAGACTAGAAGTTATCGTCCAACCAACATTCACTATGGGGTTGACAAGATAACAATGTTCATTCTATGAATGATACATCATAAGACTTTTAGAGTCCACTCAGTTAAGAGATTTTGACTGTATACAATGGTTAAATATGTAACAGTAAATGACCTACCTTAATACAACTTCAATTGCAAATTATAAATCAATATTCACTCCATACAAATCCTTCTGATCAATATTTCATTTTAGATTCAATACTATATCAACTTACTATCCATCAGTAATTTCTCTTTATAGCTCAGTAATTGTTCTGCAGCTTGGTTCTTACTTAACCAGTATGATCAGAATGCATGAAAACCTTGTTCATGCGATATTCCTGTAGTTTCTACTTCTTTGACATTTTTCATAAAGAAATTTTGTTCTCTTATATAGATGTGTAAATCATTTTCTTCTCCACCATCCGATTTTTGCCGCTTAACCGCAGTCATAGATTTTTCTACATCAAACTTTCTCAGCACTTGTGTCAATAACACGTTTGATTCTTATGCTTTAGATCTTTCCTAAATTTCATTAGTCGTCGATCTGTGTAACAAACATTATCTATTACCTCGATGTTATACTCTTTCCAGCTCATCAATCTTATCAGCTAAACTAATCATTTAGTTCATTTTGTTCCACTCGGTTAACAAAGAAATGTCTCGGTGAACCCTTCTCAGTTAATACTATGAATGGTATACACTACACTGCGTCGGTGTATATTGGAAATGCTTCATTTATAGATAACACTGCTTTGTGTCTTTCATCTCTATACTTCATCATAGATGAATGCAACATAATAAAGTCAATATCATCAATTCATAGACTCATTAGCAAGTACTCAATGTGTTCCTTATCCTCATCTGTCATGTACATCTCTCCTCATGTAGATTTCTCTGTTCTTCATCTCTTTCACCTTTCTTCAGATGTCTTGGTATAGTAACTTACAAGATAAGTGTTTTAAAACTAGTTGACATCAATGACAACATAATACTAATTTAATCATATTACATATCTAATCAACAACTCCCCAGTGATCTTTAATCATAGATTCTTCAATCAGATTCCAAATCAGTTGTAGTCTAACAATCTCTCCCTTTGGCATTGATGGCAACTCAAGTAATATGAAATGTACCATACACATACCAAACATATATTCTACAACTTTGTGAACAAAATTTTGTAAGTCAAATAGACTTAATATTTTTAATGACTACGTTACTAAACTAGCATTAAATAATACAGCTTTACCATTCTGTAGTTGTGATCTTTTCAGTTCTCGTATTCCCTCCCTTAGATAATTTTGTCGATGCTTGTTCCTTTTCATAGCTTGTTCCTTTTCATATCTTGTTCCTTTTCATATTATTTATCTCTCCCTTTGATAGAAATGCCAAAGAAACAAATAAACAAACAATTATGTCTTCCTCTATATCTCTGAATACTGATATTCCAATCGGTTCAAGTTCTCAAACTTAATCACAACCTTGAACATGATTCAAAGCATGAAATATGTTGCATCAACATGAATGATCTTCTGATAAAAGTAGGCTGATGCAACAACCAGATCACCTTAGTGACTAATAGATAGGGGACAGACCCCAAGTCTAGTCCTCAAGTATTCAAATGTGTCCTTTGGTAGAGGCTTTGTAAAAATATCTGCAAGTTGTTCTTTAGATATGAAAAATTCTAACTTCACTTTATTCTCTTGCACTTGTTCTATTAAGTAATGATACTTAATAGATATATGCTTTGTCTTAGAGTGTATCACAAGATTCTTTGAAATATTAATAGCACTAGTGTTGTCACAATATATAATCACTGGGTCAGTGATTACCTCATTCATTCCTTGTAACAATTGTTTGATATATGCAATGTTTGAATAGTTAGTAGAAAAAGAAACATATTTTTCTTTAGTTGTAGACTGAGAAATACAAGCCTTCTTTTTACTTGTCCAAGTTATAAGTCTTTCACCAAAGAAAAATGCTCCTTCGGTGGTTCTTTTTTTGTCATCCACATTTCCAGCCCAATCAACATCGGTGTAAACTTTCAGTTCAAAGTTCCCTTCCTTAGGATACCATAATCCATAATTATCTATTTTCTTCAGGTATCTTAAGATCCTTTTTGTAGCTATCATGTGTGATTCTCTAGGATTAGTAGAAAATCTTGTAACTATTCTCACAGCATGTGCTATATCTAGTCTACTATGAACTACGTACATTAATTTACCAATCATGGATCGATAAAGTGTTTGATTTACCTCTGTAATTTCATCCTCCTTTGTCAATTTTCTTCTAGTAGCCATCAGTGTTCCCATAGGTTTAGCATCTTCCATGCCAAATGTCTTCAGTACTTCCTTTATGTATTTAGATTGTGTGATGAATATTCCATCACTCTGCTGAATCACTTGTAGTCTAAGAAAGAACTTAATCTTTCCGAACATAGACATTTCAAATTCCTTTAGATTTTCATCAAAAAATTTCTTGCAAACAAGATCTGAGCCTCAAAAAATAATATCATCAATAAATATTTCAGCAATGATAATAGTATCATCAGTATCACCTTTCACATAAAAATTGTTGTTTTCACTTGTTCTAACAAATCCAATACTTAACAAGTAAGTATGTAGTTTTTCATACCATGCTCTCAATGCTTGCTTCAAACTATATAAAGCTTTATGTAATCTACATACCATGTCTTTGTTGTCAGGATCAACAAATCCTTCGGGTTGTTCAATGTAGACCTCTTCTTGAAGTATACCATTTAAAAATGCTGACTTCACATCCATTTGATAGACTTTGAATTTCTTGTGTGCAACATATCCAAGTAGCATTCTAACTCCTTCTAATCTAGCAATAGGTGAAAATGTTTCACCATAGTCAATGTGTTCTTCCTATGCATATCCCTTGCATACCAATCTAGCTTTATTTCTTGTGACTTCACCATTTTCATTCAATTTATTCCTGTATATCCACTTACTACCGATAACATTCTTATCTTTTGGTTGGGGAACTAAGGACCAAGTTTTTTTCTTCTCTATTTTCTCTATTTATTCCTTCATTTCATTAACCCATTCTTCATTCTCTAATGCAACTTTCACAGTTTTAGGTTCAAATTCACAAATTAGACATGTACCTTGTCTTGTTTTGCTTCTAGCTTGCATTCCAGCATGTCTATATCCAATGATTTGTGTTTTAGGATGATGTCTTCTGACAAAACTAGCCAAAACTTGATTTATCCTTTCTTTCTCATCCTGCTTAGGGTCATTTCCTTGCTCAGTAGCTCCATCTTGTTCCTCAATTTGTGTTTCCTATTATCCTTCATTGTTTCCTTGCTGACCGGTTGTTATAGTTTGTGGTGTCGGTAGATACTTTGGATGTTCAATGTAAGTGAATCTACCATAGTCTTCGGGTTCCTTTGTAATTTCCTATATGTACTTGTCATCAAAATCATCAACATGAACATTAGTACTTTCAACTATCTTATTTGTAGCCTTATTCAAACATTTATATGCTTTACTTGTAGTGAAATATTCTAGAAATATCCCTTCATCTTCTTTAGAATCAAATTTTCCATTTCTCTCATCTTTCAAAATAAAGCATTTACTTCCAAAAATTTTGAAATAACTTACAATAGGTTTTTGTCCAAACCATAGTTCATAAGGTGTTCGATTGGAGTCCTTCTTCAGTTGTACTCGGTTAAGAACATACATATTTGTACTGACAGCTTCCCTCCAATATGTCTGAGCAACATTCTTCTGTATCATCAATGTTCTAGCATAGTCAATTATAGACATGTTCCTCCTTTCAGCAATGTCATTTTGCTGAGGTGTCCTCAGTGCAGATACCTGTCTTTTGATTCCATGCTCATTAAAAAACTTAGTAAATTCATCAGAGATAAATTCACCTCCTCTATCAGATCTTAAGCATTTTATTTCCTTTTCGGTTTGTTTCTCTACCTTAGCTTTATACCACTTAAACATTTTGAAAGCTTCAAATTTCTCTTTCAGGAACATAAGAGTCATCAGTATAGTATAGTCATCAACAAAAATAATAAAATATCTATCACCAGAACAACTCTGAGTTCTCATAGGACCACATAGATCAGTATGAACCAACTCGAGTATCTTCTTTGTTGAGTAGTCTTTTCTTCTAAAACTAGACTTGGTCATCTTACCTTTTTGACATTCATGACACATGGCATGATTAGGTTTTGTCAAATTAGGTAGTCCTCTAACTCTTTTCTTTCTACTAATCTTCATCATGTTGTCAAAGTTCACATGGCATAACCTTTTGTGCCACAACCAAGCATCTTCATCCTTTATTAAGAAACAAGAAGACTAATCCATATCAAGATAGAATAGATTACCTCTAGATTGTGTACCAATTTTGATAAGTCTTCCTCCATCATCATAGATCTTCACCTTTTTGCTCTCAAAAGCCAATTGGTAGCCTGAATTATTCAGCTGAGCCACTGGTGAAGGGTGCTCCCCTTAATATCACAAACACATAATAGAATTAGAGAAACAACAACAATATGCAAGAACAGAAAATTGGCTTCTTATTATCTCCACAAATGTGGAATTACAAACTTTTAGAATTACAATATGCAAAGCCACATGGGCATTCCCTTACAATATTCTATAGGACAAAGCCTCGAACTATTATCCAGATTTACTACCCAAAACTATTCTGAACTACCTAAGACAATAATACAGTTTTCCTTATATAGGCAATTTTCCTCCACTTGGGAAGGTTCCAGAATTTTAGCCAATAAGGCTGACCAAACTTAGAATTATTTTATTTTACATTTTATTACATCATAGTTGGCTCAAGATAACCTTTGAAACCCAAACAAAAATTTTGAAGAAAATTATTTTCTGCCATTTCAGGTGGCCCAACTTTCGAAGACCATAAGTCATCACCAGTTGACCTGATCGGCTATTATAACCCCATTTCAGAAACCCCACGAAGTGCTCTATAGGCTTCACTCATGCAAGCGCCTGTCACCCAAATTTTTGACCTCATTCGGGGCCTCTAAAGCCTTCAAAATTGAGTTCAAAGTTTCTGTACCCTGCTGCAAATACCGAAAATCTTCAATATCTTCCAATATACACTTGATCTGGCAATGAAACATTACTGGTAGACTTATATGACCAAAATGAACCTCCAAGAAAGAAATTAGATCATTCTGAGCACATACAAAAATTACCAAAAATAGTAACTTTCCATAAATAGCAGCTTTGTACAAAATAGCCCTTATTGAATATAAAAATAGAAATATTTTTTTGGGTGATGCAAGATTTCTCTTACACCCAGGATGCTCCTACATCAGCCACACTTAATAGATTATAGTCTAGTCCATCTACCCAGTATGCATTTTCACATTGTAATCCATCATTGATCATCACTGAGCCTTTACCTCTTACCATACAAGGTGCATCATTTCCCATTCTCACAGATCCTCCATTATATTCAACAAGATGATCAAACTTCTCTACATCACCCGTCATATGATGTGTACAGCCACTGTCTATGATCTAGGTATCATTTCTACTTACTTTAGAGATCAGCGATGTCTCTTCATGTTTCTCTTCCTCTTTTGAGTCATCTTTCATAGCAATAAATACAACTTCTATATCATCTTTAGAATCAGATTCAATTTCTATATCTTCGGCTATGTAACATACCTTTTTTCCTTTTTCATCTTGGTTGTCTTTGTTGTTGTGTCGATAGCCTCTATTGACTCTTCTCCCATAGCTTCCTTCAGATCGGTCTTTGGATCTATCATCATCTTTCTTCTGAGGACATCGAGCAGCAATGTGACCAACTTCTTTATAATTAAAGCATGTCAAAGGTAGCTTACCTCTATACCTTCCTTTTCCTTTGGGAAATCTTCTCGCCATAATTTCTTTAAGCTCATCAAGTTCATCATCGGTATTGTCATCACTATCACAATTCTTACTATTCCTGCTAGACTTTCCAATCTTCAAAGAAGACATGAAGGTGGATTCAATAGAAGGAACAACACTGTTATCAAAGTTGTTTAATTCAAAGGTTGTAAGTTTACCAATCAGAGTGTCAAGAGTAAGGTTGGATGTAGCTCTTATTTCATGAATTACAAAAATCTTGATTGCATAAACTGGTAGCAAAGTTCTGAGAATCTTGCTTATCATTGTTTCATCATCAATTACTCCACCAGATGCTCTAATAGCATGTACCACCTCTTTGAGTCTATTTGAATATTGTACAATGTTCTCACCTTCTTTCATTCTCATATCATCAAATCTTCCTCTCAGACTTTCATCTCGGGCTCTTTTGACATTCAGATCTCCACTATATATTTGTGTTAATTTATCCCACATTGCTTTGGTAGTCGTGGATGTCTTAATATCTTCAAATTCAGCATCGATACAGGCATCAAAAAGTTCCATCATAGTAACATTATGTTCATGCTTGTCCTTTAGTTGATCAAGAGTTAAGGGACCAGTGGGCAGTTGTATGTACCCATTCTCCATCAGATCTAGTGTAGAGTTCCCAATTCTAGATATGTGCAGCTTCATTTGGCTTTTCCATACTGTGAAGTTCTCTTTGTTCAGTTTTGGTACTTCCCTCTTATACATCTTGAGATCTTTTTGTTTAAGTCCTTAAAACTCTATTCCAAGAAACCACAGCTCTGATACCAATTGTTAGAATAACTAAGAGGGGGGGTGAATCAGTTATCTAGTGTCCCAAAGCAAAATGTATAATTCAAAACAACTTCTCTAATTTTTGCTCCTTGCTAAACAATAACTACTTTCACTCTCTATGCTTTTACTGATTACCAGTCAAATACTATAATAGTTACTAATCAAATCTAACATGTAACATGTAAAGAATGATAAAAAATAGATATCAGAATCAACACATAACACAAGGGATTTAACATGGAAACCCTGTAAAGGAAAAAACCACATGGGACCGGCAACCCAAAATTGTTCACTCTTCTGAAGTGAGGTCAGCTAAGACCCAACCCTATTAAATGTTTACAAACACACTGTCAGGTGTGACCTTGTTAGAGGATTTTAGACTAGAAGTTATTGTCCAATCAGCATTCACTATGGGGTTGATAGGATAACAATGTTCATTCTATGAATGATACATCATAAGACTTTCAAATTCCACTTAGTTAAGAGATTTTGATTGTATACAATGGTTAAATATGTAATAGTAAATGACCTACGTTAATACAAATTCAATTATAGATTACAGATCAATATTTAGTCCATACAAATCCTTCTGATCAATATTTCACTTCATATTCAATACTATATCAACTTACTGTCTGTCAGTAATTTCTCTTTGTAGCTCGATAATTGTTCTGTAGCTCGGTTCTTACTTGACCAGTATGATCAGAATGCATGAAAACCTTATTCACGCAATATTGTTGTAGTTTCTACTTCTTTGACATTTTTCATATAGAAATTATGTTCTCTTATATAGACGTGTAAATCATTTTCTTCTCCACCATCAATTTTTTTCCGCTTAACCACAATCATAGATTTTTCCACTTCAAAATTTCTTAGCACTTGTGTCAATAACATGTTTGATTCTCATCCTTTAAATCTTTCCTGAATTTCATTTGTCGTCAATCTGTGTAACAAACATTATCCATTACCTCAATGTTATGCTCTTGCCAGTTCATCAATCTTTTCGGCTAAACTAATCATTTAGTTCATTCTGTTCCACTCAGTTAACAAAGAAATGTGTCAGTGAACACTGCTCAGTTAATATTGTGATTGGTATACACTACACTCTGTCGGTGTATACTGGAAATGCTTCATTTATCGACAACACTGCTTCGTGTCTTTCAGCTCTATACTTCATCATAGATGAATGCAACTATTGCCCAAATTTTCATATGCATTCAAATTTGGCTGAAAACCATACCTAGACCTCTATTTTTACCATGTCTACCACCCCTAAAATTTTCACAAATTTATTCCATGTTCTCTGGTCTCTGCAAATTTGTTATCTCCTTGGTCTGCAGGTAAAATTTTTTATAAAACTAGCCGTTGGTATTCAAAATGATAAGAACCCTTTGATCGTGTTATATTTTCATGTTACATTTTCTCGATCACTTAAGTTTCCAATTTTCACATGCCTTTATTAATCCTTCAGTCACCAAGTCTCTGATTCCTAGTGGTTAACCCCTAAACACTCAACAATCCCATGAGTGGTTACTATTTAGGTTGGCGGTCCTAGTTCAAATAGCCAGGTCAAGATTCTCAATCTGACGGTTGTCACATGATCTCATAGGGTTGGAAGATTCCTTGAGATCTTGTGAAAATTGTCAATTTCTCCTACCTCCAAAGTTTAATTTGTCAGTGGGACCGGTGCAACCTCATCCCATTTGGTAGCTCTTGATTCGTCAGCGGTGTCTGATTCAGAAGGTTGTCAGTGGGGCCAGGCCCTTTCAGCAGTCAGGAGGCTCTGACATCTGTAGAGGATCGACGGCCAGCATATCTTTGCAAGGGTTTGTGTCAGGGCTCATGATCTTATGACAACCGCTGATCTTGGTTGGTGTCAGAACTTCCTTCGGTGGGTCCTTATGTGCTGACTTGATTGAATTTGCTTGGTCTATGTGGCGATGACTAGATCTGTAGTTGGTCCATTTGTCAAAGGGGTCCCGATCTAAAAGGGTCTAGTGGCTGGTGCAAAAGTGTAAAGAATATTTTGGGGCTATGAGATCATATGCCCACCATTAGATCAGTATCTCAAGCAATGGGTCCAGTGTCAGACAAATGCAACATGTATCCACAATGGCACAGTTTGATTGGTTGTTCAATGTGCAACATGGCCGATGTCAGTGGGCCCATGGGGTTAGGGGTTTCTAAGAAGGTAAAATGTGATCAGATCTCATGACTATCATTACACCATGGGCTCAAAGTGCTCGATCATTACGATGGCGGTATAGCGACAGCCATCCAATGGTGTTCTTACGGACATGGGTCCAGTGACTTGTCAGAGATGTTGATTTGCTCATTTTTTATTGGTTGTTGACTGTCGCGGTGGCGGTTGACTTGTCAGGAAGGGTTTTTGACTATTTTAAAGGGTGCATCTAGGCCGTTCATTTGTCGGGAAGGTTATTCATCGATGATCATGTTTTAAAATATATATGCTAGTTGTTAATATTTGAATTTGAATATCTCTAAGAGGGTTTTGCTAGGGTCTTGCATTCTTTTGGCCATGCACGATGTTGGTTAGCTCAGGAATTGATTTCTCAAGATGGTTGTGGTTGAGAGGGTGATGGAGGTGACTGTTGGCTAGTGTTGCAGGCTACTGTGCTATGTTCCCATGCTGGGAAGTGATGAAAAGAGTTGGTGCCATCTTTTCAATAGTACCTCTTCCAGGGAAATAAGATTGGATTTGAAGCCTTCATGGCTTAGTGGAGTTGTAGGTGGATAGATGGGTTGAAGTTGTTGTGCCTACAGGTGGACTCAATCTAGGATCAAAACACAAAGAGAAATATCTGATTTGATGACCGGTGTTCTTAGAGATTTTCATGATGAGTAATCAATGTACCTTTAGGGTTTGATATTATTGTGGATCTTTAACCCTAGTTAGGTTAAATTTGACTCCTGCCTATGTGTAGTTGATTATGTATATATTGTTTTGGAGCCCTTAGAGCTTGAGAGTTGGACAATTTGTAGAAGAAAATTCACCTTTTCTTAAAGGCCATCTATGGTATCATTTCTACCCTCTGGCTCATACAATTGTATTTCTCCCATTAATGATTCAAATATTGCAGAGGTATTTTGTGACAGTCCTTCATGTCCCTATGCTTCCTTGTTTAGATTATCTCTTATTGGATGAAAGTATATCCATGTTTTCAGTGATTATTTTAGGTTTCCTGATCCCTCCATCTTTCTGCAATTTTGTGTGTTACTGTGTTTGATCTTACTTAGATGTTCTTGTGGGTATAGCTCATCCCCCTTAACAGTCTTGTCTCAATCCTACACCGAGTTGTAGAAGTGAATGTCTATTTGTAGGTCATAAGTTGTGTGTTATTCTTAGGCCCTCTTATGAAATATTTATGCAATCCTATTCAGTAAGTTGTGACCTACTAGACCTAAACTTTTCATTGATTTCATTCCTACATACTGAGATCCAAACCCTAGTTTTGATGCATCACCTAGTAGGTAGCTTGCTTTCAGTCATTTCCCTTTATAAGTATTCCTTCTATCCCTTTCCCTCAAAAGATTTACTTTCATGTCTAGAATAAAATTAAGGTGATTATCCAAGAGGAACCAGCCTAGAACCTAGAGGTCTCATCTTAGTTAGCAAAGGTCCCACAACCTAGAGATGATTCCTATGTTATACTAAGTTATCAAGACCAAGAGAGCTTGATACAAAGGTGAAAAATTAGTGTATAAAAATTATGGCATGCCCAGTGGGACTAGAAGTTATTCAAATTCAAAGTTATGCTATCTCTGATATGTAGATTGCATAGTCCAGGCTTTTAGAAGTCATTCTATCAAGTATATTTGGTGACTCCACTGATTTGAAAGTTCCAGGCTACCTTGTTCAAAGTTTTATGAGAAAGATTGAGACTAGAAGCTCAAAGCCTACTGAATTTTTAGAGTTTCCCTCAAGGAGAAGTCACAAAGGTAGGTCAACTCAAAGGACATCCCCTGCAAGGAGAGTTCAATCTACACCTCTTGATACTTCAAAAAGGAGACCTTTTCCCTTTCATTCCAGAAGAAGAGGCAGATCTCTAACCAGAGATCTAGTGGAAGATTCCAATCAAGCAACAAATACAACTCATATAGTTGTCAATCTTCAGATTCGAACACCTACAATGGCAAGACAATTTTCTTTTGCTCCATTCAACCAAGGCATCCCATTGGCCTTTTCTCAACATCATGATGTGCCCTTGGTGGCACTTAAGAGTATACCTAATTTCATAGGTGATGGGCAGACAACTGCTTTTGAACACATCAAAGCTGTGACCACCATCTGTAGCATACACAACATTACTCAAGAGGATGTGGCCACAAAGTTATTACCAGCCTCTTTAAAAGGTAAGGCTCTAGAATGGTTCAGAACTCTAACTGTTGGTTCTATTACTTCTTGGGATGAGTTAGGGGGATGCATTAAGTAAGCATTTTGAGGATAAATTAGATAAATTGTCTCTAGTTGAGCAGTTAACAACTATTAAGAGAGAACCTCAAGAGCAAATGATAGATTACAATAGTAGATTCCTTAAAACATGGAATAGAATCCTAGTCTCAGTGAGACCATAAGTTGACCATGCTTTCCTATACTATTTACAAAGTCTAAATGGTCAAATTTCTTTCATGATCTAGTCTATGGGTGGTACTTCTCTAGCCCATGATTTTGACATAGTTGTTAGGGTTGAAAATTGTTTGATCCAAGTAGGCATGATTGCTAGAAGGCCTCCAATGCCCATTTTTCCTAGCCTTCAACCCATTGCACCTACCCAAGTACCCCCATTTACCCCTATTCCCACCATATTGGCACCCCAAGCTAGTACTAGTGGTCAATAGCTAAGGACTAGTTTCTCTGAAGAGTTACAAGAGATAAAGAATAGCCAACAAAGAAGTCAGCAAGAAATGACCAACTTGTTGCAGACCTTGACTAAAGATGTCACAAATCTAAAGAAGCAAGGTCAAGGAATTAGACCACCATTTCAGACACAAGGCCAAGGTCCTAATCAGCAATATCAAAATCAAGGACAACCTTATCAATAAAATAGGCCACCATACCAAGGAGGTTATCAAAGACAAAGACAAATTTTTAATCAGAGACCATTCCAACTATATAACCTTGCACCTCTAAATTTTTCTAACCCAGTGAGGGATATGGTTCCTAGTCAAAACAATATGGCTATGGGTAATGAATGGTGTTTTCCTTGTAATCAACCTCATAATCAGGCTACATGTTCAAATGGATGGATGAACCAAGCTCTAATGGTTCAAAATGCCTCACAATCTCAATTAGAGGTTTCATCCAGTGGGTCAGTTCCTCAACAAGAATCACAAGAGAATGAGACTGCTCTCTTTAATTGGAAGCAACCAAACTTCAAAGGAGTTAATGATGAGGTTGCTTTTATTGCTTATACAAGAGCAAAAAGAAGAGCTCAGGACATGGAGAGAGTAGACTCTAATGCTAAAGCTACCACATTTGTAGAGCCAGTACAACAAGCTACTCCCATCACACCTAAGGAGGTCCCTGTCATGCCAAGCAAAGAGAGCCAGGCTCTCAAGGAGGTGGAGCCCATCATGCCAAAGATACAACAAAGAGTACACACTGTGACACCATTTAATATTGTAGACAACATGAAGAAGGTCAATGTCACTATGTCCATGTGGGACTCTTTGGCTCTTCCAAGACAACCTAAAATTTTGAAGAAGGCCATCTCAGAAGTAACAACTCCTCAACCTGCAAAAGAAGCTACAAAGCCAGCGATGGTTAACACTAATCAAGAGAAGGAGGCTCCAAGGCCAATGCCACACAAGGTAGGAACTCAAAGCCACCTCCCTTTTATGTATCTTTAATCATTGGAGAATCTTTAGTGCATAATTGTATGGTAGATAGTGGAGCTATTAGCACTGTAATGCCCAAGAAAGTAGCTGACTAGTTAGGACTAAAATATGAGTCCTTCCAAAAGAAGTGAACCCAACTTGATGGATCCTTAGTCAATACTATAGGTGTGGCTAAGGATACCAGTCTAATCCTTCATGCTAGTCCTAATTTTTCAATCCTCCTTGATATATATATCATAGATCTCCCTGCATTATTTTCTATGTCTTTCAAGGGAGTTTATAGCCAAGATAGGAGGTTACCTATCTTCTAATTGGTCTCACATGTTATTTCATACAAGGTATGGGACCAAGGTCACCATTAAGTTAGAACCATTAGCAAAACACCATATAGAACCATATGTATCCAACACCATCAATGTGAACTTCCCCATATTTGATAGCAGTGACTTCCAAACCATTAATGAAGCAAGCACAAAGATAGAGAGTATCCCTGATATCCTTCTAGATGAAAGAGCTTCGGAGGCCCAAGAAAATCTTATCTGGGATTTTGGTTTGGGAAGTTATTTAATACAAGAAAGTAATGCTATAGAGCCAAGCCTTCTCAAAGAGGATACTGATTCAGAAGATCAGAGCAATCAGGTTTGGGAACTATTTTTTGATGGGGCTAGAAGTAGACATGGTTCTGGTGGTGGTGCTATGTTAGTGTCCCAAAAAGGAGAAATGTATTATGCTTCCTTTAGATTTAGTTTCTCCTACACTAGCAATATTGCAAAGTATGAAAGTCTAGTCAATGGACTAGAATGGGCTAGAAAAAGAGAGCTTAAGGCCTTAAAAGTTTATGGTGATAGTGAGTTAGTTGTTAGCCAAGTAAGAGGGATAAGTGCAACCAAAAATGATACCATGAAAGCATACAAACATAGAGTTTGGGATGCAATTGAAGATTTCCATGCTTTCAATATTGTTGCCATCCCTAGAAAGTTAAATCAAAATATAGATAGGTTAGCTCTTGTTGGATCCCAATATGACATTCCAAATAGCATTTCAAGAGAAATGGATCAACAACATATCAATGTGATTGTCAGACCCTCTATTCCTGATAATGATGTCAATTGGTAGGTGTCTGATAATGATGAACAAATTCTGCAGTTCTTGTTTGAAGAAGATGTTTTTTCAGAACACAATCAAGATAGGCTATCACAGAGCTATGGTGATCAAGTGATACAACTCAAGTCTAATAAGATGCCAGAGGTCTAGTTACCTTAGAGACTATCTTCAACAAGGATGATCAAGTCAAGAAAAATAAAGTTGGCCTGGTAGTTCAACAAGAACATTGTGTTGAATTAGAGTTGGAACCAGGTAAGAGCTTAAAATTTGGAAAAGTGAACATTGAATTGGAGAAGCAAGCTTACATTCAGTTATTCAAAGAATTTAGTGATGTTTTTGCATGGCAATATGAGGATCTCAAAGGTTTTGATCTTTCCCTTACTTAGCACACTATTGAGTTAGAACCAAATGCCAAACCAGTGAGGCAAAAGCAAAGGCCTGTTAATCCTAAGCTTGAGCCACTTATGCATAAAGAAGTGCTCAAATTGATAGAAAGTGGTATCATCTACCCTATTAAGCATACTAGTTTGGTTTCCAACCTTGTTCCTGTCAAGAAGAAGAATGGGGAACTGAGGTTATGTGTTGACTTCAGGGATCTTAACAAGGCCTCATTAAAGGACCGCCATCCACTACCCTCTACGGAACAAATTTTACAATGTGTCTCTAGATCTGAGAGATTTTCATTATTGGATGGTTATTGAGGATACAATCAGATCTTAGTAAATGAAGAGGATCAATACAAGACTACATTTACAACCAAGTGGGGAACCATGGCTTATCAAAATATGCCCTTCAGTTTGTCAAATGCAGGTGCCACATTTCAAAAGGCAATGGATATGGCCTTTAAGAGCCTAATGTACAAGTTTGTGTTGGTCTACTTGGATGATATAATTGTCTATTCAAAGCGTGCAGTAGAGCATATCAAACATTTGAGAAATATTTTTGAAAGGTGTAGAGAATTTTGGATATCTCTTAATCCCAAGAAATGTGTGTTTGCAGTTCATGAAGGAAAATTATTGGGATATGTAGTATCCAAAGAAGGAATTACAGTGGATCCTGAGAGAATTGCAGCTATCTTAGAGCTACCCCTACCACATGACAAGAAAATTCTCCAATCTTTCATAGGAATGATTAACTTTGTTAGGAGGTTCTTGCCTAACATTGCGGATTTACTCAAGCCTTTGACAACCATGTTAAAGAAGAGTTCAGCTTTCACTTGGACCAAATAAGGGAAAGTCAATTTCCAAGCTATCAAAGAGGCCCTAACAGAGGCCCCTGCCCTCTTAAACCCAAATTTTAGTAAGGATTTTATCCTTTAAGCTTATGGAGGTCATGATGCCATATCTACAATGTTGACTCAAGAAAATTTAGATGGATTGGAGAAGCCTATTGCTTTCTTTAGAAAAGGTTTGGAAGAGTATGAATAGAGATACTCTTTTGTAGAAAAACATGTACTTGTTGTGGTGAAGAGCCTTAAAAAGTTTAGATATCTATTGACCCATAGCAAGGTACATTTAAAAGTGACTCATCCAAGTGTCAATGGGTTTTTTATTTCCAAGGACCTAAATGAGAAAAGAGCTGGTTGGATCACCAAGGTGATGGAATATGACATTGATATTCAAAATACCAAGTTGGTTAGAGGAAGAGGTCTTTGTGAGCATTTGGTATGGGATGAAAGTTCAAAGAAGATAGAGAAAATGGATGCATCTCTAGTGGTGCATTCTACAGAAGGAAAAGCCAAGGAAACAAGCCGGTTTCCTAATATGATCAATTACTTGACGACAAGGCAATGTCCTACAGGTTTGGATTTAGCCAAAAGAAGGTATTATAGGTTACAATCTATTCCTTCTATCTTGATAAATGATGTTCTTTTTAGAAAGGATCATAATGGTGTCCTTTTAAGATGCATAGATTCAGAAAAGGTAGCAGACATCCTATTTGAGTTTCATGATGGACCTTTTGGAGGTCACTTTTCTCCTAGGACTACTACTGTTAAGATCATGAGGGTTGGATACTATTGGCCATCTATCCTTAAGGATAGCCATGATTATGTAAGAAAATGCATCAAGTGTGCCATGTTTGTAGAAAAAGAAAGGCTTGCAACCTTGCCCCTACAACCAGTCAGAATAGATCAGTCCTTCATGATGTGGGGTATAGATTTCATAGGAATGATCAATCCTCCATCTAGTGCAGGACATAAATGGATAATTATTGCAACTGACTACTTCACTAGATGGATAGAAGAAATTTCATTGAAAGAAGCCAATGAGAGTGTTGTCCTAAGCTTTTATGATGATTTAATTCATAGGTTTGGCATTCCTGATTCCATCATTTCAGATAATGCCTTGCCATTCATAGGTCTTAAAGTCTTAGAGTGGGTAGTTAAGAATGGCATCTATCTGAATATCAATTCAAATTATTACCCCTAAGGCAATGGCTTGGCGGAATCCACCAACAAGAACTTGATTAGGATAATCAAGAAGACCCTGCAAGATAATTAGAGAGATTAGCATACTAAGTTGAGGTCTACATTGTGGTTAGACAGAATTACCCCAAAGAAAACCATTGGTAATTCTCCTTATGTGCTAGTATATGGTAAGGAGGCTAAGTTGTCCATTTCAGCTAAGTTACTAGCTTTAGACCTAGCTACTCAGTATGCCCTATTTGATGAAGGAGATCCCTTATAGATTAGGTATGCTCAGCTGATGGAATTAGAAGAAATCAGAGACAAATCAATGCAGGACATGGAATTCCATTAGATTCAAACAAAGAGGAGTTTTGATAGAAGAGCCAGAATCAAAAATTTCAAGGTTGGGGATATAGTCGTCAAATGGGATGAGTTCAGGTCAAGACCTGGTAGGCACACAAAATTTGACTCCTTTTGGGGTGGGCCATTTGTAATCACAGAGTGTAGGGGTTCCAATGCTTTTCATCTTTCAACTATGGAGGGAGTCCCCTTACCTATTTTTATGAATGGTTTCCACCTGAAAGCCTATTTTGAAGTTGATCCCTCTCTGTAAATTTTGTAAAAATGTTTTCCTACTTTCTAGTTAGTTCCTTGTTTTCTAAGAAGTGCTCTGAGCACAATTCTAGTTCCGTCTCCCTGTGAGAATTTTGAAAATTTTGATGTCCCCATGCCCAATGGATGTTCAAGGTCACTAGTTTCCATGTCTAGCAGGTTGACATCCAAAAAAAATCACCAAAATGTTACCCAAATTTTCATATGCATTCAAATTTGGTTGAAAACCATACCCAGGCCTCTATTTTTACCATGTCTACCATCCCTAAAATTTTCACAAATTTTTTCCATATTCTCTAGTCTCTGCAAATTTGTTATCTCCCTAGTCTGTAGTTAAAAAATTTCATAAAACTAGCCGTTGGTATTCAAAATCCTAAAAACCCTTTGGCCATGTTATATTTTCATGTTACCTTTTCTCGATCACTTAAGTTCCCAATTTGCACATGCCTTTATTAATCCTTCAGTCGCCAAGTCTCTGATTCCTAGTGGTTAACCCATAAACACTCAGCGATCCCGTGAGTGGTTACTGTTTAGGTTGGTAGACTTAGTTCAAATGGCTAGGTCAAGATTCTCAATTTGACAGTTGTTGCATGATCTCATAGGGTCAGAAGATTCCTTGAGATCTTGTGACAATCATCAATTTCTCTTGCCTGTAGAGTTTAACGTGTCAGTGGGACCGGTGCCACCTCATCTAATTTTGTAGCTCCTAATTCATTAGCAGTGTCCAATTCAAAAGGTTGTCAGTGGGGTCGAGGCCTTTTAGCGGTTAGGAGGCTCTGATATTTGTAGAGGATCGACGGCCGATGTATCTTTGTAAGGGTTTGTTTCAGGGCTCACGATCTTATGACAACCGCCGATCTTGGTTGGTGTTAGAACTTCCTTCAATGGGTCTTTATGTGTTGACTTGCTTGAATTTGGTTGGTCCACGTGGTGATGACTAGATTTGTCATGGGTCCGTTTGTCAGAGGGGTCCCGGTCTAAAAGGGTCTAGCAGTTGGCGTAAAAGTGTAAAGAATATTCTGGGGCTATGAGATCATACGCCCGCCGTTAGATCGGTATCTAAAGTAGTCAGTTTGATGTTAGACAAATGCAACGTGTATCTGCAATGGTGTAATTTGATTGGTTGTTCAATGTGCAACATGGCCAATGTCAGTGGGCCCATGGGGTCAGGGGTTTCTAAGAAGGTAAAATGCGATCAGATCTCATGGCTGGCATTACACCATGGGCTCAAAGTGCTCGATCGTTATGATGGCAGTATAGCGACAGCCATCCGATGGTGTTCTTAGGGATGTATGTCCAATGACTTGTCAGAGATGCTGATTTGCTCATTTTTTATTGGTTGCTGATTGCCACGGTGGTAGTTGACTTGTCAGGAAGGGTTTTTGACTATTTTAAAGTATATCTGTTAAAATATATCTGCTAGGAAGGTTATTCATCAATGGTCATGTTTTTAATTATATCTGCTAGCCTTTAATATTTGAATTTGAATATCTCTATCAGGGTTTTGCTAGGGTTTTGTGTTCTTTCGGCCATGCATGATATTGGTTAGCTTAGGAATTGATTTCTCAGGATGGTTGTGGTTGAGAGGGTGATGGAGGTGATCGTTGGCCGATGTTGCAGGGTACTATGCCATGTTCCTACGCCAGGAAGTGATGAAAAGAGTTGGCACCACCTTTTTAATAGTACCTCTTCTAGGGAAATAAGAATGGATTTGAAGCCTTCATGGCTTAGTGGAGTTGCAGGTGGGTAGACAAGTTGAAGTTGTGCCTGCAGGTGGACTCAGTCTAGGATGAACACGCAAAGAGAAAGATCTGATTTGATGATCGGTGTTCTCAGAGATTTACCATATGAGTAATTAGTGTACCTTTAGGGCTCGATATTATTGTGGATCTGTAACCCTAGTTAGGTTAAATTTGACTCCTACCTGCATGCAGTTGAGTATGTATATATTGTTTTGGAGCCCTTAGAGCTCAAGAGTTGGACAATTTATAGAAGAAAATTCACCTTTTCTTAAAGACCATCTATGGTATCATTTCTACCCTTTGGCTCATACAATTGTATTTCTCCCATTGATGATTCAAATATTGCAGAGGTATTTTGTGATAGTCCTTAATGTCCCTAAGCTTCCTTGTTTGGATTATCTCTTATTGGATCAAAGTATATGCATGTTTTCGGTGATTATTTTAGGGTTCCCGATCCCTCTTGCTTTCTACAATTTTGTGTGTTACTATGTTTGATCTGATTTAGATGTTCTTGTGGGTATACCTCATCCCTCTTAACAATCTTGTCTCAATCCTACACCAAGTTGTAGAAGTGAATGTCTGTTTGTAGGTCATAAGTTGTGTCTTATTCTGAGGCCCTCTTATGAAATATGTATGGAAGCTTATTCAGTAAGTTGTGACCTACTAGACCTAAACTTTTCATTGATTTCATTCCTACATACTGAGATCCAAACCCTGGTTTCAGTGCATCACCTAGTAGGTAGTTTGCTTTCAGTCATTTCCCTTTATAAGTATTCCTTCTATCCCTTTCCCTCAAAAGATTTACTTTCATGTCTAGAAGAAAATTAAGGTGATTATCCAAGAGGAACCAGCCTAGAACCCAGAGGTCTCATCTTAGTTAGCAAAGGTCTCACAACCTAGAGATGATTCCCATGTTATAATGAGTTATCAAGATCAAGAGAGCTTAAGACAAAGGCGGAAACTTAGTGTATAACGACAATATAATAAAGTCAATATCATAAAGTCATAGACTTGTCAGTAATTTGGCTAATGTGGATGCATAGATGTTGTCATTATGGAAACATATGATCTTTATTGAGAGCGCATAATCTGGAATGCAAGTATGGTGAGTTGAAGGAACAAATTGTCTAAGTATGGATAGAATGTTCCTGACAGAGCATTCGATAAAGATTTAGTTGGTGACAACCACTAGAGCAATATTTTTGTTTGTGCAGTTAACTAAAGATTCTACAGAGTATGATCATACCCCATCTTAGTGCGCATAAAGTTTGGAGAAATACAGACAAAGTTATTCAAAGTTTACCGAAGATAGTTTTTGCAGACAGAACAGTTTTGGAGACAGTATTAGCGAAAGAGTAAAGGGATTATTTTTTGGTTGTCAAAATAATGACTAAACATTATGAAGGGATGACATCCTAGATGTTTACTCTTGGATAAAGATTTTGGAAGCTGACCATGTAAAGTTATTAGCTCTAATAACTCATATATTAGGCATACTTGAAATGTAATGAAAAAATATATGTGATATGTAAAAAAGAAAGAAAAGATAACTTGCGATAGTTGTATATTGTGATAGCAAAAAAGGCTATTGATGCGAAGTTGTAAGTAGTACCATATTATTGTTAGAAACATTTTGTATTACCTGTTTGGGTAGTGAGCTCAGCTGGTGATCAAGTTTTGTAATCTAACTCCTAACAAGGTTAAGGCTTCTAACAAGGCCTAAAGTCCTTTAACGAGGATAGATCTACTATATATTGTAAATTGACTCCTAACAGGGTCCAATATCCCTAACAAGATACTTTTGATTAGTGATCTTTGTGGGTACCATCCCCACCAGGGTTTTCCCTTGGCCAGGGTTTCCTCAAGAACATATCATGTGTTATGAGTTCTTTCTATTTACTACTATGTTTGTTAATCAGCTTGATAATCTTTGTATGCACTAGAGTAATCTGTTATATCCATAAGTGGGAAAAAGAAAAATTTTGTGAAATACTGATTCACCCCCCCCCCTCAGTATTTCCTATTTCTAACAATTGGTATCAGAGTACAGCTACTTGGAGAAGGAACATTCAAGGAAAGCTTAGCATCTTGAGTAAGATCTCTTTGGATATGGATCAACTTCAGAAGAATCTTGAAGAAGATCTTGAACAGATTGATATGCTTACTGATGAAAGAAACTCCTTAAGAAGAAAATATGAAGATGCAAAGAATGCTATTGACAAATTAAAGGCTAAGATTGAAGATTTGAAATCTGAAAAGAAATCTAATATGCCTATTGAAGATTGTGATGAATTAGAAAAAGAAAATGAGATCCTTAAGCATGAGTTGAAGATAGTAAATCTGAAGCTTAGTATGAAAGATGGAAATTTGAAATTTGATAATGAAAAATTGAAAATTGAGAATGAAGATCTGAGGTCAAGACTTGAAAAGGAAACATCCGAATCTGAAAAAGTAAAAGTGCAGTATGTGGAACTTGAGAAGTATAATAAAATTGTGAAAGGTGAATTAACTCAATCTAAACAACAACTTGAAAGGCTATACTCAAATAGTGATAAGAGTAGAAAACAAATTTCTTTCGAAGAACCATTCTTTGATAGGACTAGATTTGGATTTAGTATGTTTAGAACAATCCATGAAAGTAAGAAGCCAGATCTAAAGACATCTGAAAGTGTAGAGGAAATAAAGCTAGATGAGAAAACATTGGAAGATCCACCTAAAGAAGAACCACCTAGAGACAAAGAAGAATCAAAATAGGAAGAATCATTTAAAGGTATGGAAAGAGAATTCAAAGGTAGATGTTTTGCTTGTAATACTATTGGGCACATGAAGAGAGATTGCAAAGGTAAGCAATTTAAACCTCTTAATGGACATTGTTATAATTGTCATAGTTTTGGACACAGAGCTAACAAATGTAGAAGACCTAAAGTAATTTTGAATAATTATGATAGAATGATTGGGAATACTAACAATGCAGATAAGAAATTTATTGAAGAAATGAATCAAAGAAAAGTGGTAGTATGTTTTAGATGCAACAAAGTAGGACATATTGCTAGAAATTGCATGTCATAGATTAACCAGCAAGGACAAAGATTTGGAAATAATGGAATCATTTATCAGATATGCAACAAGTTTGGACACTCAGCAAGATTTTACAGAATGAACAATGGAGGTTATCATCATAACCCTAACCCTAGGAACAATGCAAGAAGGAATGAAAATGCAGGAAACAAAGAGAAAGGTTGCTGTAGGAATAAAGATGAAGTAAAATTTGATAAAGGCATAGATCAAGGAGGTATAGTTAGCACTGAAAGTAGTCAGGAAGGTAATGTAACTAATGGTAAGGATGAATCTTTACCTGACCCTTCTTTAAGTACTTAAATTATGTAAGTTTCTGTAGTTTAGGACTTAGGATTAGTGTAGATTAGGAATTTGAATGAGTTAAGTTTTGCACAGTTAGATATAGGTTTATTATGTTGTACTAATGCTATGGTTAAGTGTGCAAAAGAAAATATTGTGTTTTGTGAGGTCGCAGAGAGTTTTATGGTTACAGGTTTGCAGAATCAGCTTTTTGAGGTTTTAGCAGCAAAATGAATGAATGTGATGTCAGATCGAGTTAATGTGAAGTGTTATAAGGTAGAAATCAAAGTTATCATGATTAAAAAGTGATTGAAAAGAGATTTGAAAGAAGAAAAAGTGAGTTGAGGACAATTTGAAGAAGTTTGGAAGCATATTGCAGCGATGATCATACCGAAACCCTAGATTTGCAAAGTTAAGGTATTTTTTGATCTTTAATCAGTTGATAAGATGGATATTTCTATGGTTCATAATGTTAAGGATAAGAATAGACCTAAGATTAAGAAAGAACCAGTAGAACCAACCAAAATTGATAACAGTCTAGCACTATCATCCATACCAGACTGAGTATTGCACATTGAGAATGTTAAAGGATATTTAGGTTGCAAGTTTGAAACTTTGGGAGATGCAGATTTTAGTGATGATTACAGGAAATTGTACAATCAAGAAATTTCAGTTAAACTAGCTTATGGGCACCTAGAGAACAATGAAATAATCAAATATTCCATGAAGTGTGAATTTAATGATGAGGAATGTACCAAGATCATTTTAAGTAGAATCCACAATGGGAAATTTTGGATGGAGGATAGAGTTATTGATATAACTACCGACCTAATTCATGATGTTATTGGATTATCAAAATTTGTAGAGATTCCACTGAATGAAAAGAACATGAGAAAGATTGTTTTAGACAACACTGGATCTAGTTATAATGGTAGAGGAATTGGGATAAGTAAGATTAAGCAAGATGATGTTAGGTACCTTTGCAAGATCCTAACAACTAAATTTTGTGGTAGTTCAAGGGAAGATGACATGGCTATAGGAATGGTTCATGTATCTTATCTTATGTGTATTGAGAAGAAACAAGTAGACCTATGTGAAATTTTGAAAATTCAGTTATTTGAGAACTTAGAAAAGATTAAGAAGGCTAAGTACACACAGTTTAGGTTTTCATCTCTGATAACCTATATGTTTTTCCATATTTTGAGAAGATTTCCTTACATAGTTGATTGGAGTGACAATGTGAACACAATGGAAAGAATAAACTCAGTCTACATGAAGCACCTTTTTGATAAAGTTAATGACAGTGTGAAGCTTGTATTGAAGACTTTTCAGAGTATTGTTAAGAACAAATCAAGGATTCCTCAATCCTTAGTTGAAAAGCATAAAGATGACATTTGTTTTATGGTAGACACTAATTTCACCTACATTGAAGAAGTTGAGCCTAGAATGGAATTCATAGATCCTCTTGGCTATGAAATATCTGAAGCAGAAATAGTAGGATATGTGAATAGATTGTTAAAGTGTGAGTTGGATGGTCATGCAAATAGGTTTGGAACCTATGAAGAGAATTTCAACTCTACAATAAGTTTGAGAGAAAAGAATCAATCTAGTAAGAGAGTTGAATCTACTATGAAGAAAATACTAAAAGAATCAGGTATGTCAAGTCATGAGTTTGACATAGCTAAGAAGACTGCAGAAGCCTTGAAGCAAAGTGAAAATCTTGTAATTTCACTTGAGGCATCTAGTGCAGATCCTGTTGATCCTATTGCAATAAAGGTAAAAGATGAAGTACCTAAAAAAGATGAAGGAGATAAATCTTTTTCTCCTATTCCTAGCAAAAGAGTAAAAGTGAGTGCAACAGGACCCGGCAAGAGACAGAAAGTGATTGTACCACCTGCACCTAGAAATGTAGCAGTAATCAAAGATGATGATGTAGTTTCAATCAAGAAGAAAACTTGGAAACCAAGAATTGAAAGAGGTAATGAAGATATATTGAAGCATGGAGACTTCGCTAAGTTGAATAAATTCTATGATCTATATGGATCATTTGACAGATTGAATTTTGAAAATGCAATGATTACACATATGATTCTGACAGATAAGAAACTTAGCACTATTCATGGTAAGATCCCAGAAGATTTTTATAACATACTTGTGAATAGAAAATAGAGAGCACAAGAAGAGGACATAAAGATGAGAGAACATGTAATTAGACAGTTCTATGAAGTTGAGGATGAAGATCATTTGAAGAGATTCTTGAAGTCTCTTGGAACTTTATTGAGAACTAAGAGAAGAACAATCCTTATAATGGGAGGCAAAAAGGAGGAAGTATAGAAAGAGACAGAGCAAGCAGTAATGCAAGTTCTTGTAGATATAGTTGTAGGAAAGCATGTTGAATTAAACCCTCAGTAGAAGAAATCAGAGGAACCGCATGAAGAGGAAGTTGGTATTGAAGAAGTTCCATCTTCTTCACATATCAATATTGGCAAAGAATCAATGGACATTGAAGGAACCAAAGTGACACTAGAGTCAGATGATGCAATATTTCATGATCTAGGAAACATTGTTGACAATTTGGCTTTAGAAGAGCAAGAGAAGATTATAGAATCAGAAAAGGATACAGAGGCAGTGGAAGCACCAGTAGTATTAGAATCAGTTCCAGCAGAACAGACAGTTAAAGGTAAACAAATTTTGACAGAGGTCACTACCCCTAGTGGACTTGATAGTAAGAAGAGACAAATTGGTTCAATTTTTGAAGACCTTGGAAAAGAAGTTGAAGATGATGATCAGCTTGAGTTCATCACATCTCTTAATAAAATTATTGGAAAGAATAAGAAGGTGAAGGACCTTGAAGGAAAAGTTAGAGTTTTGACAGAGAAACTTGAGAGTGTGATCAGCACTAAGGTATCTAAATCAGATCCACTTGAGAAAGATAAAATAGTAATAAACTCTTTTGACTCTAAATTTTCTAACTTAATGGATATCTCTAGAATAAAAGTTTAGGAAGACTTTGAAGCAGAAATGCAACAAAATTTAAGTGTAAATATTCAAAATGATATTGGTAATTTGGATGTATGCATAAAGAATTTGAGGAAACATTTTGAGACTAGAAAGAGTTTGTATATACAATGCAAAAAATTAGAAATCTTAATAGCTAAAGACGATAGGAAGATCAGAGAGAAGATAGATGCAATTACAGCTGAAACAAACACCTTGTCAAGCCCAAATGTAAACATAAGTTCTGTAGAGAAGAACATAAGGAAGTTAAATGATGAAATCAAAAGGTTAGCAAAGGAGAAGAATAGACAGATGCTCAGGATTAACATCTTGAGAGAGCACATCTCAATCAAGACCTCAATTGTTGAAGACCAAATTGAGCAGTGTCTTTCAGCAAAGACATCTTTTCAGAAGTTTAGCTTCAATTCCTTGCAAGCTTGTCAGACAGTAGCATACGGATTGAGTACTCTACTCAATGTTGCTGAATCCATCAGGAAGATATGGGAGAAAGATTTTGAATTATGGAAGTCAGAGTTTGGTGACTGTGTTGCAAGCCTACTGGCTTTGCAATAGCTGATAACAAGGTATAAAGTTTTTTTTTGAAATTTGTGTACACCCTATCTTTGTCATTATTGTCAAAGGGGGAGAGATAGCAGAAAATTGAATATATGTTAAGGAAGGATACTCATAGGGGGATCTATTCTATGTAGTACAATATTGTATATGTGTTGTATAACTTTTGGCCACAATTTTGTGTAAATACTTTGAAGTTTTGTTTGCACACTTAGCCAATTTTCCCATATGTTGCCACCAATGACAAAGTGGGAGATTTTTGGCAATTTGGCTAATGTGGATGCATAGATGTTGTCATTATGGAAACATAAGATCTCTATTGAGAGTGCAGAATCTGGAATGCAAGTATGGCAAGTTGAAGGAAGAAATTGTCTAAGTATGGATACAGTGATCCTGACAGAGCACCCGATGAAGATTTAGTTGGTGACATCCACTGGAGCAATATTTTTGTTTGCACATTTAACTAAAGCTTCTATAGAGTATGAGGATACCCCATCTTAGTGTGCATAAAGTTTGGAGTAGTATGGACAAATTTATTCAAAGTTTACCGAAGATAGTTTTTGCAGATAGAACAGTTTTGGAGATAGTATTAGCAAAAGAGTTAAGGGATTTTTTTTGCTTGTCAAAATAATGACTTAACATTATGAAGGGATGACATCCTAGATGTTTACTCTTGGATAAAGATTTTGGAAGCTGACCATGTAAATTTATTAGCTCTAATAACTCATATATTAGGCATACTTGAAATGTAATGAAAAAATATATGTGATGTGTAAAAAGGAAAGAAAAGATAACTTGCGATAGTTGTATATTGTGATAGAAAAAAAGGCTATTGATGTGAAGTTGTAAGTAGTACCATATTACAGTCAGAAACATTTTGTATTACCTATTTGGGCAGTGAGCTCAGCTGGTGATCAAGTTTTGTAATCTAACTCCTAACAGGGTTAAGGCTTCTAACAAGGCCTAAAGTCCTTTAACCAGGATAGATCTACTATATATTGTAAATTCACTCCTAACAAGGTCTAATATCCCTAACAAGATGCTTTTGATTAGTGATCTTTTTGGGTACCATCCCCACCAGGGTTTTCCCTTGGCCAGTGTTTCCTCGAGAACATATCATGTGTTATGAGTTCTTTCTATTTACTGCTATGTTTGTTAATCAGCTTGATAATCTTTGTATGCACTAAAGTAATCTGTTATATCCATAAGTGGGCAAAAGAAAAAGTTTGTCAAATACTGATTCACCTCCCTCTCTCAGTATTTCCTATTTCTAACAAGACTCATCAACAAGTTACTCAATGTGTTCCTTATCCTTATTTGTCATGTACATCTCTCCTCATGTAGATTTCTATGTTCTTCATCTCTTTCACCTTTCTTTAGATGTCTCAGTATAGTAACTTACAAGATAAGTGCTATCAAACTAGTTGACATCAATGACAACATAATACTGATTTAATCATATTACATATCTAATCAGAAACTCCTCAGTGATCTTTAATCATGGATTATTCAATTAGATTCCAAATCAGTTGTAGTCCAACATAATCTACTAAGTGTTGTATAGCTCAACAACACTGGTTACCGAGTGGAATTTCATCACAACAAAGATAAAATATTTGATACTACTGGTGAACTGATCGGAAGTGGAGAACAAACTAGAGGTAATTTTTTCTATATTGACCTATCTAAAGAAGCATGTATGGTTGCACAGTTTGATGACATTTGCTTATGGCATAAGAGGCTATATCATGTTAACTTTGATAATCTCATAGAAATAAGTAAGAAGAAGAAAGTAAGAGATCTACCTAGATTGAAGAAACCTAAGAATGTGATGTGCAAGGAATGTTAGTTAGGAAAAATGACAAAGTCAAGTTTTAAGAGAAAATCCTTTACTTTTGAAAACATTTTAGATTTGGTTCATACTAACCTTTGTGGACCTATGGATGTACAAAGTTATTGTGGTTCTAGATATTTTATCTTGTTTGTTGATGATCATACCAGGATTATGAATGTAATGTTTCTAAAAGAAAAATCTGACACTTTTCAATTCTTTAAGTGGTATTTGGCTAATGTTGAGAAGGAGATAGGTAGGAACCTGAAATGTCTTAGATCTGACTGAGGTGGAGAATTTACATCAAATGCATTCAATCTATTTTGCAATGAAAGAGGAATCAAAAGACATATGTCTGCACCTAGAAAACCTCCATAGAATGGTATAACAGAGAGAAGAAATAGATCTATCTTGGATTGTGCAAGGACATTGTCGATTGAAAAGAGTGTGGCACAGAGATACTCAAAAGAAGATATAAGTATAGTTGTCTACACTCTTAACTGGGTACAAATCAAGAAAGGTACAAATCTGACACCCTATGAATTATGGCATGGGCATGCACCAAGTGTTAAATACTTTAGAATCTTTGGAAGCAAGTGCTACATATTAAAAGACAATAGGAATGGAAAGTTTGATGCTAAAAGTGATGAAGGCATATTCCTAGGGTATTCCACAAAAAGTAAAGCTTATAAGTGTTTGAAATCTAACACTAACAAAATTGTGGAAAGTGTGAATGTCAAAGTTGATGAGTATGTAGGAAGAAATGAAGTTGACAGCAAAAGAGAACTAGAAGATTATAGATCTTTTGTGTATATTGAAGAAGAAGAAGAGGCAAGTAACAAACTTGCAACTGATGCTGAGTCTCAGGTAAGCAATGTTGAGTAATAGTAAGATGCTACCAAGCATCAAGAAAATAGTGCCGAAAGAGAACAATAACATGTCGAGCAACAAGATAATGCTGTCGAGTATCAACAAGAGGTTGCCAAGCATTCAGAAGCTGAATCTAACAATCTTGTTGAGCAACTTGATGAAATAGAGGAGAGAAGAGTTGAACCTATTTTGGAAAAATATGTAAGAAGACATCACAAGCCTAAATAGATAATTGGAGATAAACATACTAGAATTCTGACCAGAAGTAAGATAAGGGATCCAACATGTTTACTGTGTGAATTTGAACCTAAGTCAACTAGACAGGAATTAGAAAATGAAGACTGGATACAAGCAATGAATGAAGAAATAGACTAGATAGAGAAAAATGATACTTGGACTCTAGTGCCGAGAC
Organism: Chamaecyparis obtusa; assembly: GCA_027943335.1. Classification (NCBI taxonomy): domain Eukaryota; kingdom Viridiplantae; phylum Streptophyta; class Pinopsida; order Cupressales; family Cupressaceae; genus Chamaecyparis; species Chamaecyparis obtusa. The sequence goes on from BSBK01011831.1 coordinate 34,634, forward strand.
CTAAAAACAAAAATGTTATAGGAACAAAGTGGGTGTCCTAGAATAAGTTGAATGAAAAAGGTGAAATAACTAGGAACAAAGCTAGGCTAGTATGCAAAGGCTACGCACAAGAAGAGGGAATAGATTATGGGGAGACATTTTCCCCTATATCTAGATTAGAAGGAGTAAGAACTCTACTTTCATATGCTTCTTATAAAGATTTCAAGGTATTTAAAATGGATGTCAAGTCTGCATTCTTAAATGGTATACTAGAAGAAGAAGTTTACATAGAATAGCCAGAAGGTTTTATTGATCCAAACCAAAGACACATGGTATGCAAAATGAACAAAGCACTATATGGATTAAAAAAAGCTCCCAGAGCATGGTATCAAAGATTGCATAGCTACTTGATATAGATTGTGTTTGCACCTTGAAAAAATTTGTGGCTCTAGCCCTTTTCTTCTGGTCTCTGCAGTTGTTTTTAGGTCTTTGGCATAAACCCTTAGTTCAAATTTTGAAAATATAGCCGTTGTGTTCAAAAAGCCCTATTTTATGCCCTAGCCTTGTTCTATTTTTTTGTTAATTTATTCAAGCCACTTAAGTCTCTAAACCGCATGTGCTAAATTGTTAACCTCTTTGTCGCATGAACCTTTTTCATGTTATGTGATCATGTGACTAGGGTTTTATGTCAGACCCTTTTGTTTTATTTCCCTAAGTCTTGGTGAAATATTTTACCTAAGTTAGTGCCTTAATATTTCCTATGTTTTTAGCTTAATGTTTCCTGAGCCCAGTCTTTCTGACACCATCTTAATCCTATGGTTGTCGTAAGTACGCAAGGGTTTTGTCAGAGGCTTGGGATCTTATGATGATTGTTGATTCTCTTTCATGATGTAACACTTCAAACAAGTGGGTCCACTGCTATGTGTACACAAATGGTGGCGTTTGGCTGGTCCACATAATAGTGAGCTGGACATGTTGTCAGGTGGGTCTGGTGTCTCAATCAGAAGATTTAGGATCGACAACTGGCATGTTGTAGGTGGCTAAAAGGACTGATTGACATAGAATTCCATGATTTAAAGTACTTTCTTAGAGATCTATCATAAGTGAAAATCTTTCTCAGGCATGCTTGACTGGTTTTCATCCCCTGTAATAAATTCTTCATTGTTTCAGTTGGTTTAGTGGGTGAAACCCTAACCCTAGTCATCTATAGCTTGTTGCAACCTGTTTTGGGTTTCCAAGATGACTAGGGGGTATATATTGTAGCATTTTTGACTTAGTGAGGGTTCCAAAAAATTTTCTTTTTGCTCCTTGATTGTTGATGTTAATTAACTAAATAGGGAGAGCTTGGATTTAGTGTTCGTCTCCTTACATTTTGTTGTCTGATAATGTATTGATCCTGCAAATTTTAATTAGAATACATTCGGATTCCAATATCATGTTTGTGTATGTCTTCTTATTTTGTTCTTGAGTTCATATATGTTAATTTCACAAAGTGGGTTATCACATGGTAAACAAAGAGTATTTTCAAATTATCTTTGAGTTCCTAACAAAGTTAGGATTAAAGTCTTCCAAGTAGTTTCAATGAGTTCATGGCTAGATAAGAATTTGATGTGCTGATATGTGAGTGAGAAGGATAATAGGCAAAGCACTTATCCTAAATTCAAGTGTATTTAAGTTAGGGCTCAGTTGATATATGTTATTAGGTGACTCTTTGCCCTTGGTTAAGGCACTAGTCCATTCTCTAGAGGTAGTCCATCATCAATCATGCAAACAAACTAAATGATAAAATCTTTCAATCAGTTAGTAAGGGGTAAAGTTGTATAATATTTTGGATTCCTTTGAAGAAGTGAATCAAGGGTACACGCACCTGAGCATTAAGGATCAAAGTGTAGGAGGATCTCATTGTTGATCCTTGTTAATTGGCCCTCTTCCTTGTAGACTTTGGAGTGATGATAGAGTCAAAGTTATATTAAAATTATCCATCAAAGTATAAATCTACAAGTTGAAGATCAAAGGGAACTCCCAACAAAATGGTGACTCTCTTGGGGAGAGTCTAGAGATAAAAGTTTTAAAAGTGCACTCTTGTTTTCCTATTATATTTAGTTAAAGATTTCCCACTTTGGTGGGTGGTGACTCAAAAGGTTAAAACCAGTGTCATACTGTAAATCATGGAAAAAAGAAGGAATACTAGGTCCTTTGTCAAAAAAAATCCAGAGGTCACTATGGAGCAGTTACCTAGATTGGAGAAGAAGAGTTGGATCAAAAGAAATGGTGAGTCTACTAGTGCTCCCATAAGAGAACAAAGAAATACCAGAGGTAGAGCACCACATGTTTCCTCAAGTGAGGAAGGTTCACAAGATAGAGTTTCTACATAAAATAGTGGTCGCTCTGAAGATAAATTTTATGATACCCCAAAGGCTGTATTTCAAGACAAGGGTTCATTGCCTACAGGTCAGGATGAATAAGCCTGAGAGATGGGTTTTGAGATTGATTTAGATCTTGATGAAGATAATTTCAGATGACAACCCATGGGACCAAGGTGAGTGCATTTCCCATATTAGCATCCTACTAATGTGGAAGTGTCATCAAGCTCTGAAGACAACATAATAAATCCACATGACCTAAATGCACTTAGGTTGCAGTTGGTAGAGTAGGATGCCATATACAAAAGGTTACAAGAGGATAGAGAGGCTGAAAAAGTAAACACTCTAATGGAGAGACAGTCTCTTTTATGAAAAATTAATGAAATGAAGGAGAGAAACAAGATGCTTTCTTCTGCTCCTAGGGTGTTGCAGCATGATGTTTTTGGTGATCTTGAAGCTCTAAGAAGTGAGCAGGAATGTTTATTGCAAGACCATGAGTTTGATGAAGAGGGCCCTATGATCAAACAAGTGCAAAGTTATGCTCCAATGCCCAAGGGTGGGAATGGACATGGGATCAATAGGCCTACTATAGTTATTAATGAAAAAGGAAAGTAGAAGATGGTGGGTGTCCAAGTAAGAAAACCAGTGACAATACCAAGGATCCCACCACCTAAATCAAATAGGGAGATAGAGATAGAAAGAAAAAGAAAAGAGGATGAAGCTCTTGCTCAAGAGTTGGAAAGAGCTGAAGTTGATGCTGCTATTATAGAGAAAAGAAGAAACATCTAGTTCTTGAAGGCTTCATCAGCTAATGTTCATGACCCTTCTGCTACTAAACTAGGTATCTCATCTATGAACACTACTGTTCCACTTAGCAATGCTACTACTAGTAATCTAATTCCTAATGTATCTACCAAATCATTTGTTGATCCTAATAGATAGTCAAATGTGCAAGTGGGTAGGAATGTAGATAAAAATAATAATTCTAGTGGGAACACTAGTTTAGGATTTCAAAGAAGACCTATGCAACTAGAAGGCTATAGGAAAATTAGTTTTGATGGGATACCAGGCTACCCAAATAATTTTCCAAGTGATATAAGGGATAAGATACGTAAGTTTTATGGTAATAATGATATTACTTGTGAGGAGCATCTTAAGTTATTTTTAAATATGCTTAATGATTATGAGGTAGAGCATAAGGATGTAGTCATGAAATTGTTTGTTCAATCTCTAATGGAGGATGCTAGAGATTGGTTTAAGAGACTTCCTGATAAATGTATTGATACTTGGGATTTCTTTGAGAGATGTTTCAAAGAGTAGTATGGTGATAGGCCTAATGCTAGTTTCATGTTGAATGAATTCAATACCATAAGGAAAAATCAAAATACGTCTGCAGCTGAATTCAACATGAGATTTTAGAAAGGTATGCATAAGTCATTTCAAGTTATGCAGTTAGATGAGAATGTTTGTCTGACTACATACTTCAATGCATTTGATGGAAAGATAGGTTATTTATTGAGGGACAAGGAACCAAGAACTATTAGAGATGCTTTTAGGATTGCTGTCAATATTGAGAACAATATGAAGATATCAAGGAAGTTTGGTGGGAAGAGAGATGACCCTAAGTTGTTTGGGGACAAGAAATACAAAAAAGAAAATGATAGGAATGTTGGAACTAGGAGGCAAGAAGAAGATAAATTAGATAAGGTTCTTAATGCATTGAAGGATTTCAAGGCACTTGCAAATGGGAACATCAATGCTCCTACCAATGAAAGGCCTCAGTTCAACAACAATTTCAATAAGTAGAATAGATTGTAGAACTACCCCTACAACACCTCATGGAAGGATGGCAAGCCTGTTGTTCCTATTGCAAGAGGAAAAAATGATAGAGGTGTCCCTAACCCTCTACGAAAAGCTTCAATAAATGTCATGGAGGACATACCTTGGCGCGTTGCATGCTAGTCCCCTCATTCTGCAGAGCATTGTGTGGTTGCACATTCTATGGCTGCAAATCAAGATTGTAGCAATCAGGAGATAGATCAAGAAGAAAATCAAGATGATGTTGGATGCAACATGGCTACTTCATATCTAGGATATGAAGATGATTCTAATTTTGATGAAGAAGTAGATGTTAATCTGAAGAGACACAATTAGGCCCTTTTTCATGAAGAGGTTTTTTCTAATAGTGAAGACATTGATAAGAAGACATGTAACATGAAATCTTCTTCTGAGCCAGTAAATTTAAGAAGACCTTCTAGAGAAGAGATGGATAGTATTACTGTAGAAATGATTTCCCAAGTGCAAACTAGAGGCATGGTGGCAAGGAATACAAATGAGAAAGTTGCAGGAATGTTTATAAAGAGTACCTGTAATACCCCAAAAATGGGCTATAAGTTCATTAATCTCCTACATCTTCAATTCGAACGAAATCGACATCAAAGTCCTAATCTAAGGCACATCTAACATCATCAAATCATAATTGATTATCTTAAATTTTGCATCGGGGAATATTCCTAGTAATATTCCTAATTATCTTAATTATCTTTAATTTAATGATTATTTGGCGATAAATCACATTTATCCTAAAAATTTGATTAATTGAATATTTTCATATTTAATTAATTAGATTTAATATTTGCCACTTAATTGTGTAATTAAATTTAATTCTATCTATTATTAATTGTATTATTTAATTTTGACAATAAATCAAAATTCCTATCTTTAATTGATTAAATTCTTATTTAATTAATTAAAGCATGTTGTCATTATTTAATAATATAATTTTTAATAAAAGTTTGGTAAAATAGTTAATTAACCCATAAATTAATTATTTATTTTCAAAAATTAGTTGAGTTGAGGATAAATCACTTTATTTATTTATTTAATTCTTAATTATTATGCATATTCAAAAGAAACAGTTAAACTCCAAATCAGAAAATCAATGCAAGTTATTGACTTTTTGGAACTCAACATCCTTTTGGAGTTCAAAAAGCTGATCTAAACTCTAATTTGAGTTAAAAAGCTATTTTTGCATGTTTTTGCATGATTTTGAGAATTAACTATCTTTCATGATCAGATAACTCAAAAATCAAGATGAGTTAATTTGAGTGATTTATGGCTTTTATCCATGCACCTCCAAAGCCCTAGATTTCTATAAATTAAGGCTTTAGCTCTTCACAAATCATCTCATATTTTGCACAATCACGCTGAAGAATTGGAATTGAAGAATCAAAGCTCTTGCGAATCGACATCTTTGTGAGATCAATCTTTTTTTTTTTTTGCATTCATTTAGATTCATATTTCATATCATTTCTAGATTAGCATAGCATATCAGTTTTTATCATTCTTATTGCATAGAAAATATCAAAAATATAGATTAATTGCATTTATTCCATATCTAGAATTGCATTCAAATCCTTCATTTAGGTGTCGTCTAGGTCACTGATCTCGATTACAATCTGAGAACATTAATCTCGCACCTATTAGAAGACAGTAAATCACTTGGTTAGATAGCTTTCAATTTTGCACGATTTGATTATCACTAACCTCTAATGTTTTACTGAGTGTTGTGTCTACAGATCAGGTACAATTTTCACACACACATTTCTGGCGCCCACTGTGGGGCCCTGAAATGGGTTTCCCTTCATTTCTATCAATTTTCTATCTTTTGAGGATAAGGGTTTCAAGGGTCCTGGTATACTCTGTAGGATGTTATTTTTTGTTTCTTTTTTGCCTGCAAAAAAGAAAAAAAATAATTTTTTGGCACTTTTTCTATCAAAGTTGTCCGTACACAGCAATTTTTATGATTCTATATGTACTTCCGTACATCTCTGTACAAATTCTCACGCGAGATTTCACTTGCGTCGCGCGAGATTTCTTTCTATGTCGCGCGAAATTTCACTGGTATCATTTTTGTGCGTGAAAAATCACTTTCTGGCGCGAGACTACAGTTCCTCGCGCGAGACTTTATCTTTTATCGCGCGAGACTCCACTTCCTCGCGCGAGTCTTCATATTTTTGTCGCGTGAGATAGTACTTCCTCGTGCGAGACTTCATTCTTCATTGTGCAAGATAGTTTTTCCTCGCGCGGGACCGCATTCTGCCTCACGCGAGATTTTGCTACAGAGACACATAATTTGTAGATTTGTACTTTCAGATTATTGATTTCTAATGCTTACAATTTGCTGTTGATTGGTCTTGATTTTGTACTTTTGGATGTGTGCTAAATTCTGGATTGCAGAACGTTGGACCTAAGGTATTCTTCTCAAGCTGATAATATTTCAATTTGGATCCTCAAATAAATCTCTTATGTGTCTGGCTTGTGTGCATCCTTTCATGCTTTTATCTATCTCTACACACTTGCATAATTGATACTAGGTTGTAATTCCTTAAGGATTCATTAAGTAGTCTTAGAATACTTGTGATTGATCTTGATTGCTATCTTGGGTTATTGGACTCACTAATCCGCCGGCCCCTCATTTCCGCCCTGTGGTTGCAATCTCAGCGCCATAAAGGGGAGGGGTCAACAGGACAGAAGCGTTAAATGTTCCACTTGGCAACCCTTTTGTGCTTTTAGGAACTCACTTGTTTTCTAAGTTGGGGACTTGTTTTTAGCTTGTGTGAGGTGTTAAGTGTTCCACCTTGTGGACTCATCTCATATTTGCTTTAAGCATTAAGTGTTCCTCTTTCTACTTTTTGAATGCTTTTGGTAGATTTACTTTTGGAACATATATCGGTGCTCACATAGTAATTAGGCCCTATGAACACTATTCGTGATTCTTGAGAGATTGGATTCCTAGCAAAATCTTTCTTGATGACAGAATCCTTGTAGGTAGGGAGGATACTTAGTGTGTTTCACATTCAACTTGGTTAGTGCATCTTCTCTTATTGATTGATACATTCTCTCCCCGGAGAGGTTGATAGATCACGTGGAGTTGATATCATAGACCTTGGTGGAACAAAACTTTGTCTTAGCGTGTCGGATTAATCTACTTGCTTTGTTTGGGTTAAAAGTGAAGAGGTGTCAAAACCTTGAATCTGGAGCCAAGTCCCCTTGTGGTATACTATTGTGAGTCATCTTTAGAGAGGGTTAACCGTAGCGGACAATCCCTTCATAGGGAAAATTGCATTGACGGAACCTCAAGCGGTAATAGCCATTTTTGCCATGGTGGTGACAGCCGCTATATAAATGTCCTTGTGGAAGAAATCTCCATAGGTATGGTTCATTGTTGGGTTGTCAGATCTCCCTAGCAGCTCTTGAAGATTAAGTTCTCAGACTGTGTCAAAACCCTGGTGCGCCGGGATTGGAGTTCACCCCTTTGAATCATAAAAGTTGCAAAGTCAAACCATTACTAAAAACCCTAGAGAGGCCAATTTTTCACTTTCAGGTATATGTGCATTATTGCAAAACTTTTCAGAACATACACAATTAGTACTCTCAGGGATTAGCACAATTTGGTCACTTGATTGTTCATGTGCAAGGTTGCTTTTGCCCTTGTTCATTGTTTTCAGACGTGCTTGGAATCACTTGCTTGCTATTGTGCGTGCTTATTTATCTACTTGGCTCTTAAAAATGATCAAATCTGGTATAACCTTCAAAATCTGGATAGTACAATTTGCAAACAATCCAAAACTGAAGTCCTAAAATTTTGCAAAAAATGATGTAAAGTTCTTTCTGGAGTCAAAAGTCATTTCAAGAAGTCAAAAGTCATATGACTTTTTGTCAAATGTCATTTTAGTAAAGCCCATATGTCATATGATTAAGAACCTAGTGTCGTACGAGTCTGCAGAGTGTCATTTGGAAAAATTTGAGAGAGTTGTCAGAAATTATAAAAATTGCAAGATATCCAATGTTTCCAGCCTAGTTCCAGAATCTGTCAAAAATATCATTGTGTCAGGAATAGAGCAATAGCTATTGAGAATCAGTACACATGTCTCAAAGAATCAGTAAACAAGAGGAAGAAGCTCTGATCGCCACTATAATGAAACAGATACATGCTATGCAAGTCCAGCTTGACAAACTTGGGAAAGAAAAGGAACCTCTATACTCTTTTCCATTTGATAAAGACTTGTACATGTCACCATGCCCCCGAAAAAAATTTGAGCAATATGATACCTCTTCCACAGAGAGTGACACATCTAGCTTTGGAGACTATGATGACTATGACGACAGACAATGTAATGATACCTATGACACCTCTGTTCCTAAGAGTCCTCCTCATCATTCATTCCTGCTTACTACAAATGGGCCGTCACATTGGATAGATCATGATGGTGATCCATATGATTCTGATTTTGAAAGAGACTTTGATGGCTTTTGTGGACAATACCTTGATGATGATCCATCTACTACTGCTGAGGACTATAAAATACATCGTGCTAGCTTGAAACGTCAATACAATAAGGATCTCTCCTCTAAGAACTCTCAGGCTGAAAATAAAGATTACACTCTCAAGCAAGATCATGTTAATGTTGGACCTTTGTCTTGTGATGGTTCCCTTCCATCCCCTACTTCCTCCAATACCCATACATTTCTTAAAGCTTCTGAGTCTTTCAAATCTTTCACAAAACCTTCATCTGACACAAGCCTTGATACTTTTCATGTGGTTCCCTATAGTTATCCCCCAGGGCTACCTCTTAAAGAAACTCAAGCTATCCTTCACTTGGCTGAAAATACTTTCAATAATGATAAATCTAAAGAGCCTAAGCCTTCATATGCTATAATCCCTACTTTAGCTAGTCCTCCACCATCTCTTCCAAAGTCATCCATACAATCCCAACATGCTTCCTTGTCCTTAGAAGTGGCTCCATGTCAAGAGGACTCTAAAAATGATAAAGAAAAGAACATAAAGAAAGATCAAGATCAAGAACCCTCCATGTCATCCACTCCTTTTCCCGATATCTCTTATCCATTCCATGGTTCTTTTGATCATGTACCACCTTTTTCATGCATTCCATCATGTCTTAAGTCTTCTCCTAAGCAAGATCAAGCTACTACTTACACTGTTGAGCTTATTGGCAATCAAAATAACCTTACTACACTTGCGCTTTCTAAAGATGATACTTCCATTAAGGTTGGTAAAAATGGTGTTCCTTCCAATGTTAAGCCTATTGAAAAACAAGAGAAAAATTATGCGCTTATGCTATCCAAAGATCCTTGTCAAGATCAAAGTCCTTCAATCTTCTTGTTCTACCACTCCATGTTCACTTCCAATTTCTACTCTTCCTAAGTCTTCGCAAGCTTTGAATGATCCTATAAAAAAAAATGCTCTTATTCAAGATGTCCATGATTTTATTGAAAATTCTAATGCTCACTCTAAAGATGCTGATATCCTTGGTTATCATATAGATGATGATGAACTTATTGATTATCCTTTTGCATCTTCCACTTCCATCCTTGGACCTCTTCCGCCACTACTAAGGGCTTCATGCCTTCCTTCCATTTTGGGTCCTTATGTCCCTTCACTTTCCCCTCCTAACTCTCCTAATTTTCCATCCATCTTGGGTCCTTACATACCTCCATCTCCCATCTTTCCTCAAGATCAACATAGATGCATACCCTTGAATCCTTTTCATCCACCCACCCATCTAAACCAGTCATATCCTCCTCCCTCTTCCACAAATCTCAAGTCTTTTGGAAGTAACTTGAATGTTCAATACAAGAAAAAGAAGCAATACAAGAATCCATCAAAAAAAGATCACCATGTCTCCTCTAATAGACATGGAAACATAAAGTCAAAAGAGATATCTAAGAAAAAAACTACAAGACAAGTATGGGTTCCAAAATCCATCATTCAAGATATTCTCTCTAAGTCATCAAAGGGAAATAAAAAGCCTACGGCTATATGGATTGCAAAGTCTCTCTTGAAAGAGTCTGGTGTTGAGAAAAAAGTAAAATTGACATTCAAGCTTCCAAAGACTTCCACTACATCTCCTTCCAAAAATATTCCTTCATTTCATGCACCCAAACCTCAACCTCTGCTATCTATTCGCCATATTCCTTCACGTATTCCTTCATTCACGTTTCCTCCACCCTCTCGCCACCCTTCAAGGTGTGTGTTTACATTGATCTTGCCTTCCTTTCCATCTACCCTGTCACAATCCTTCCATTCATTAACCTTCTACCTTCTATCCTTTTTCCTCATTTGCCTATTCCTCCTATCTTCCAACCTCACTCGCTTTACATAAAACCCTATCCTCCATTTTTCTCTTCCATGTTCCTTTCCCTATCAGCATCTTTGAGCATATCATTTTGAATCTTTGGCATATCATAGTTTATCCTTTCAAGGAGCATTACATAAAAAGCTTGCCTTCTTCCAAAAAAAAAAAGAAATGAAAAATAAAATAAAATTGAAAATGTGCCTTGGTGAAAACCTGGAAACAGGCACCTTGGTAGAAAAAGTAAAGAGAAATAAATTCATCCTATGGTGAAAACCACTCCCTTGTGGCGCCTTGGATAAGTACCATGATGAAAACCTGGCAATCAGGCATTATGCGTAGTTCTTCTACATATTTCATCCATTTCGCCTTCTCTCTTTGATCTTGACAATGTTGATCTATACACGAATATTTGGCTATTTTGTGAGCTATCTTACGGTGATCTTGCTTTCATTCCTTTCATGTTTAGCCTTCATATCCATCTTCCTCCATTCATTTTTGTCTATCGCTATCCTTTTCCCCTTTGGTCTTGATCTAATAAAAAAAAGAAAGAAAGAGTAAAACACGGTGCTATGAAGCCTCTTGACATGTCTACTCCTTTGGATTGCATCCTTTCCTGCTCTTGCATTATGATTTTGTGCTTATCCTATGCTAGCCTTTCATTGCTTGTCCAAATGCGCTTTACATGACAATTTTTCCCTAGCTTGAGTATTCTTGAGGAGTTTTCCCTTGGAGATTTCATCCCTTCATTCTCCTTCATTCTCTTGTCTTCCATCTCTTCCACCAGCTTGCTAATCCCTCTTGTTCTCCACCTTGCTAGACATTGGGACCACACGATATGATCTTGCTTGGGATTTTGCAATGGAAAAAAGATGCTATCAAGTATACCAAATATCAGAACTAGTATCAGAACAATTATCAGAACCAGTATCAGAATCAGTATCAAAACTAGTATCAAAACAAGTATCAGAATGAGTGTCAGAACAAGTATCAGAACACCTACAGGGGCTACACCTTTCGCTTTAGTTTATGGGTCTGAAGCGGTACTACCTATTGAGGTTGAAATCCCATCACTCAGAATCAAAATGCATGGACTTGTCACTGATGAAGACTACAGAGTGTCAAGGTTACAAGAACTTGAACTACTAGATGAGCGCAGACAAGCAGCGTATGATCATCTCAGAGTGTATCAGAAAAGAATGTCTAGAGGCTACAACAAGAAAGTCAGACACAGAGAATTTCAGGTTGGTGATCTAGTGTTGAGAGAAAATCCTAAAAATCAATCACATCGAGAACGCAAGGGGAAGTTTGAACCCAATTGGTTGGGTCCCTTTGTAATCACTGCTACTTTTGGCTCTGGTGCCTATCAACTCTCAACAATTGAAGGAGAACAGCTCTGAGAACCAATCAACGTTCTCCATCTAAAGAAATTCTACGCCTAAGGCATTCAGTGTTTGGTAAATGTCCTAAAAAAAATCTTAAAAATCAGAAAAAGTCCTGAAAAAATGAACATCTTGGTGAAAACCTAGCAATAGGCGCCTTGATGATTCACAAAAAAAATCAAAAAATATCAAAAATTCAAAAAAATTGAAAAAAATGAAAAATACAAAAAAATAAAAAAAAATCAAAAGTACAAAAAAATTAAAAAATATCAAAAGTACAAAAAAATAAAAAAAATATCAAAAATTAAAAAAAATTAAAAAAAATGAAAACTACAAAAAAATGAAAAAAGAAAGAAAAAGTGCCTTGGTGGAAACCTGGAAACAGGCGCCTTGGTAGCAAAAATAGAATCTCTACCAAGATGGTGAAAACCTGGCAAACAGGTGCCACTTGTTCCAAAATGCTCCATCTATCAGCACAATCTTGGTCTTTCCCAGGTTTCGGTCTTGCTTTAGTTTGTACATATCTCCCGGTTTATTTCTGCATATCCTGGTTTCAATAAGTCAGTCTGTACACCAATCAGCTCAAGCGTCTGTATCCTATCAATGTTCAAATTTGGGGGCAATCAATGTCATATCCTATGGTCTCCCATGTATCTTAGACGTGTCATATCTAGCCAGAGTCCTTTGAAGCTTCATGTGAGTCAGTCAGTCAGTCTCGTCTCCAGAAAGGATTTTGCATCAACAACAATCAAACATCAAAACTCAACTGAAAACAATCTGTGCTTTTCATGCTTTTATCTCCTTGTAGGCTTACTGATTCGCATTGAAATTTTTGCATATTGTGTCCCTTCGAGCTCTTCGATGATGTCCTTTTTAGGATTTAGAGAGTGATGACTGGGGGCATAATCTTTTCTTTGTTTTCTGCTCGTATGTGAAATCTAATAACTTTGGAAATTCTGGATTGAAATGGTGTCTGACTGTAAGAGCCTCTATCTCGAATTGGATGGCCATGCGTACCTCGACCATTGATACCCAAAAAATTCAAGGAAGTTTGATCTAACTATTGTCTTTTTGAGTAAGTTCTTTCTCCTACTGTGGAATGCAATCTTGCCTAAGGATGTGAACGATAAAGGGTCACTACGGGTAATTCACATTGGATTTAGAATGATCTCTTGACTGTTTGATGTGTTTGCAACGCAAGGCATACTCAGGTCATCATAATGTTTATGTTTTGATGCTTGTACAAATTGCTATATCAAAATGGACATGATATTCAGGTCATCCTGGCACTTGTGCCTTGGTGCTTATATCTAATCCGACATTTCGAAAACAAAATCAATATTCATATATCCATGGTTGTTGACCAGTGGGCGTTGTATTGATTCTTGCGCATACAAATCGATATTCATATGTCTATGGTTTCATGGCTAGTGGGCATTGTATTGATTTATCCGGTTACCTAAAAGTTCAATGATGATAACAAATTGACATATGATCAGTGACTAGGTCCTAGGTCTTAGGTTGCATTTCATTTTGCATGTCTCATTGCATTTTGCATGTTTACATGATCTCACAATGATTAAACGAACTTCAATGCTTAAATGATTCTTCAAATCGCATCTTCAAGTCTAACAAGAGCTGAATCTCACACGAAGGTTCCTCCAATGAGAGAGCAAGTAGAATCCTTTTTCGGGATCAAAATTCAAATCTGAGATCATTCATATTATTAATTGCTTGCATAATCAACCTTCAATCATCACAAAAATCTAGTATTCAACTTAACTGATTATCTTACATCAAACTATCAAAATTTCAACTTGGTCAACCATGGTCAACTTATGGTTTAACCTAGTCAAATTTGGTCTTTTGGACCTCCAAATGATGCAGAATGCATTCTCGGACGTATATAACCACTTCTCAAATCAATTAACATGCTTCTAAACTATAACGCTGACTTTTCTTGTCAAATTTCAATTTTAATCCCGAAGGGGGCATGGTATTGCACATCATTCAAAGTCTGTAAATCAAAATTCTATCGATCAAGTCTATCAATATCTTTCATCAGTGATCAAGACAACAATCACGTCTAGTCGCTGATTCATCAAAAGTCCTCATCGCTCGAGGCAAATCTATCATCGCTTGGGGCATATCAGATTCATCGATCCATATCAATCTGGTATTCTCCTAATCTTGTAAACTGTATCAGTTTTTGCAACCATCAGATCATAGTGTTCTTTCCTTGGTTCTTCGACAACTGAAGGGTTTGGATGTGATACTTGCTAGTTCTGCTAAGACAATCGAGTCTAGAACGGGTCACTCACTTCTTATCAATCCTAAGGTTTAGAATCAGGTGTTTTGACACTTTTTCGCAATCATAGGTTCATCGCTGCTATAGTGAACATTATCTTTGGTCATTCAAGACCTATTATCTCCATATCAATTCAATATCAATCAACTCCTATCTCAATATCTTTCAATCGGTTTCTATCTTGAGATCGGTTTATCTTTTGAATCAGTTTCATATCTTTATCAAACACAGACTATCTTTGAACCACTGCGCTTCACACAGTAATTCAAAGAGGGGCAAAATGTAATACCCCAAAAATGGGCTATAAGTTCATTAATCTCCTACATCTTCAATTCGAACGAAATCGACATCAAAGTCCTAATCTAAGGCACATCTAACATCATCGAATCATAATTGATTATCTTAAATTTTGCATCGGGGAATATTCCTAGTAATATTCCTAATTATCTTAATTATCTTTAATTTAATGATTATTTGGCGATAAATCACATTTATCCTAAAAATTTGATTAATTGAATATTTTCATATTTAATTAATTAGATTTAATATTTGCCACTTAATTGTGTAATTAAATTTAATTCTATCTATTATTAATTGTATTATTTAATTTTGACAATAAATCAAAATTCCTATCTTTAATTGATTAAATTCTTATTTAATTAATTAAAGCATGTTGTCATTATTTAATAATATAATTTTTAATAAAAGTTTGGTAAAATAGTTAATTAACCCATAAATTAATTATTTATTTTCAAAATTCAGTTGAGTTGAGGATAAATCACTTTATTTATTTATTTAATTCTTAATTAGTATGCATATTCAAAAGAAACAGTTAAACTCCAAATCAGAAAATCAATGCAAGTTATTGACTTTTTGGAACTCAACATCCTTTTGGAGTTCAAAAAGCTGATCTAAACTCTAATTTGAGTTAAAAAGCTGTTTTTGCATGTTTTTGCATGATTTTGAGAATGAACTATCTTTCATGATCAGATAACTCAAAAATCAAGATGAGTTAATTTGACTGATTTATGGCTTTTATCCATGCACCTCCAAAGCACTAGATTTCTATAAATTAAGGCTTTAGCTCTTCACAAATCATCTCATATTTTGCACAATCATGCTGAAGAATTGGAATTGAAGAATCAAAGCTCTTGCAAATCGACATCTTTGTGAGATCAATCTTTTTTTTTTTTTGCATTCATTTAGATTCATATTTCATATCATTTATAGATTAGCATAGCATATCAGTTTTCAATAGCATTCATATCATATCAGTTTTTATCATTCTTATTGCATAGAAAATATCAAAAATATAGATTAATTGCATTTATTCCATATCTAGAATTGCATTCAAATCCTTCATTTAGGTGTCGTCTAGGTCACTGATCTCGATTACAATCTGAGAACATTAATCTCGCACCTATTAGAAGGCAGTAAATCGCTTGGTTAGATAGCTTTCAATTTTGTACGATTTGATTATCACTAACCTCTAATGTTTTACTGAGTGTTGTGTCTACAGATCAGGTACAATTTTCACACACACAGTACCAACTCCAAAGAGCCTAATGAGAACAAACCAAAAGGTGATCACATGGTGAAATTCAAGAATGTAAAAGGTGAGAATTGTAAGCGTAAGGGAGTTGGAGTTGAAATATTTTCTAGTGAGATTGAGAAGCTAGTTAACACAATGGATAAGATTGAAAAAATGAGGGTGGCCAATACACCTAATGTATTAGACAAACAAAGAGATACCAAAGCAGTGCAAATTGAGCTTCCTCCCACTGCTCCTATTGATATGTTATCTGTATTGTCCCAAATTATAGTTAAGTTTCCATTGTCAGAATTGTTGAGGATCCCTAAACACAAAGACAGAGCTATTGCATGGGTAGATAATGTTCATAATAATGATGTTGCATGCAATGGATCTCACGATAAAGCTTTGAAAGGTGTTGCTGCTCAGGGAATTGTATCTCAAATTCCTCCTATATATTTGGATAGTTTTGTCAATGCTAGCCTTGAAAATATTAATCCATTATTTTTAAGTGTCCTTGTGAATGGAATGAAATTAAGAAATTGTATGATTGATAGTGGTGCCTCTAATACTATTATGCCTTTTAAGATTATGGAAAATTTGGGCCTTAAAGTTGATACAGTTCAAGGAAGATGTTGTGCAATGGATTAGAGGGAGGTACCAGTCATTAGGACTATCAATGCAATGCCATATAGGCTAACAACATATCCAGAGAAGGAGTTGACAATGAGTGTTTTGGTAGTGGACATCCCTCCTCATTATGGGATGCTACTATCTAGAAAATGGAGTGCTGCCATGGGTGGAAGTTTACAGTGTGATTTGTCCTATGCCACTTTCAAGATTGATGATCAGTTTGTCAAGATTGAGTGAGAACCAAGAGTATTCCACATGATTGAGAGAAGTATTGATAATGAAACTAAATGTTTTGCGGATACTGATATTAATGCTTTTAGGGAAAAGATCCATGTACTTGAGAGGGAACCTATTTTTTCACATATCTTTGTTGAGGTAAGCGTTAATTCTATGAAGGGTGATTTGTGGGTAATGTACTTTGATGGTGCAAATTGCAAGGATGGAGCAGGAGCAGGTATTTTACTTATTTCTCCTAATGGAAACACCTACAAATTTTCTTTCACATTGAATTTCTTTTGTACCAACAATATAGCAGAATATGAGGCATTGTTGTTAGGACTGAGGTTGGCACCAAAACATGGTATTAAGTGTTTAAGTGTTGTTGGTGATTTTGAGTTGGTAGTGTCCCAAGTCAGGTCAGTATATGCTTCCAAGAACAAAAGGTTAAAACAAGACAAGAATGCATTTTGGGATTTGATTGAACATTTTGATGCCTTCAATATTGAGTGGAAGGATAGGAGTAACAATAAGATGGCTGAATTGTTAGCCAATATAGCAATCAATCCCAGTGACATGACATTTACTGGTATTTCTAAAGTTGAAATTCAGACTAGGCCTAGTGTACCTGACAATATTGAAAATTGGCAAGTTTTTGATGATGATAATGATATCTTGAAGTTTATGAGTTGTGAGGATCAGTATCATGGTAAGGAATTTGATTGTTCAAATTTGGTTGATTCAATAGAAGGAAAAGAGGTTGTCTTTGGAAATGAAGTTATTCAACTTAAAACTAACAAGGTGCCCAAGGGGCTTGTTGTTTTGAAACTGTCTTTGATAACCAGGATAGAGTTCAAAAGAATATCAAAAGAGAAGATTATGTTGATCTAGAGGAGATAAATCTTGGAACAAATGAGGCACCTAAGAAGGTATACGTTGGTAGGGACATGTCTCATAATGTAAGAAAATCTTTGATTGAGTTGTTAAGAAAATTTAGGCATGTTTTTTCATGGTCATATGATGACCTAAAGGTTTATAGAGAATATTTTTTTCAGCATATTATTCCATTGAAAGAAGATGCTAAACCTTTCCGACAAAAATAAAGGCCTATTAATCCTACTTTGGCACCTAAGATGCAGGAAGAATGATGCTGGCATTATCAAGCCCACTAGGCATTCTTCTTGGGTGTCGAATCTTGTCCCTGTTAGACGGAAGAATAGTGACATTAGGCTTTGTGTGGACTTTAGGAATTTGAACATCAACTCATTAAAGGATAACTATTGTCTGCCCAATATGGAAGCTATGTTGCAGAGAGTGACCAGATCAGAATTGATGTCTATGATGGATGGTTTCTCTAGTTATAATCAGGTAATTATCAAAGAATCAAAACAATTCAAGACAACTTTCACAACACCTTGGGGGACATATGTTTATGTGAGAATGCCTTTCGGTCTCACAAATGTTGGTGCAACTTTTCAGAGGGTAATGGATGTTGCTTTTTCACATTTTATTGATGATTTCCTTGTTGTTTATCAAGATGATTTAACTACCTATTCCAAGAAGGAAGAAGACCATTGTACTCATTTAGAGAAAATATTTGTGAGGGCTTTGGAATATGGCATTTCATTAAACCCAAGGAAATTTGCATTTGGTGTCATTAAGGGTAAGTTGCTTGGCCACTTGGTTGGCAAGCAAGGAGTTAAGATTGATCCTGAGAGGGTGGTAGCTATTGATAAAATTTAGAGACCAAAGAATGTTAAAGGAATTCAGTCCTTCTTTGGTCAGGTCAATTTCTTAAGGAGATTTGTAACAAACTTTGCTGAGGTCACTAGACCTATATCCAAGATGTTAAAGAAGGGATCTGCTATTACATGGGAGGGTGAGCCTAATGAAGCTTTCAAGAATATCAAGAAATCTATTAAAGATGCACCAGTGCTTAAGGCACCTGATTATAATGTCCCAATGCACATCTTTTCCTTTCCATCTTTTCACACTATTGCTGCAGTTTTGTTACAATAGAATAAGGATGGTTTTGAGTAGCCTATTGTATTCTTCAGTAAATCTTTGCAGGCTACTGAATTGAAATATGATATAAATAAGAAACAAGCATATGCACTTTTGAAGGCAGTCAAGGCTTTTAGATGTTATTTGATGGGAGCAGTTGTGATTTCTTTTGTGCCAAGTGCAATAGTCAAGGCTATCTTCTCACAACAAGAGGTGTCTAGGAGAAGATGCAGATGGATCAATAGGATCCAAGAATTCAACATTGATATCCAAATTACTAAATTGGTCAGAGGACAGGGATTGGAAAAACTGATGGCCCAATCCAATCTTGATGCTAATCAAGTAAATCATTCTAAAATTGATTATACATGTGACATGGATGATTGTATCTGGTATCAAGATATCATCTATTACTTGAGAAATATGAGATGTCCAGTAGGATTGAATGATAATTAGAGGACATTAAAATTACAGACCATCAAGTTTGTAATTGTGAAATGTAAATTGAATAGAAAGAATTTAGATTGCATACTTTTGAAATGTATTGATGAAGATCAGGCTAACAAGTTGTTAAAGGAAATACATGAGGGATTTTGTGGTGGGCATTACATGGTTAAAACAACTGCTCAAAAAATCTTGAGAGTAGGATTCTGGTGGCCCACAATCTTCAAGGATGTAGAACAGTTGGTAAGGAGGTGTGATGCTTGTCAAAGGTTCTTTGGTAAGCTTAAATTTTTAGGTAACATGCCATTAAAATCAATAGAGGTACAAGCTCCTTTCCAACAATGGGGAATTGATTCCATAGGGGGGATACCAAAGAAGTCAAGTTGAGGACACTCATGGATCTTAGTTGCCACTGATTAGTTTACTAAGTGGCTAGAGGCTATCCCTACAAGAAATGCAACTATTAAGGTGGTTATTGATTTTCTATTTTATAATATTGTTACAAGATTTGGGTGCCCTAAGAGAATAGTAAGTGACAATGCCATGTGCTTTAGGTTTTCTGAATATAAGGACTTTTGCAAAGGTTTAGGAATTCAGATTTCTTATTCCTCACCTTATCATCCACAAGGAAATGGTTAGGTAGAATCTACTAATAAGAGTTTGATTAAGATCCTCAGGAGGATTCTTGAAAAGAATAAGAGGGCATGGAATTCAAAATTTCCATTAGCTATATGGGCTGATAGGGTAACTGTGAAGAGGGCAATTGGTTGTGCACCATTTGACTTAGTATATGGAATACATGCAAGAATGCCTCAAAATAATCTGCTGGAAATGTATAAATTTGTGTAATTATATGATGATGATATAGATGATGAGATGCAATTGAGGATTGAGGACCTCATTAGGCTGGATGAAACTAGAAGAGATTCAGTTGCAAGAAATGCCAAATTGCAGTTACAGGTTAAGAATTTGTATGACAAGAAGACTGTTGAAAAAGGGTTTGAACCTAGTGATTTCATGTTAATTTGGAATGCTAGATTGGAGGATAAAGGAAAACATGGTAAATTTGATCCCATCTGGCTAGGGCCATATCTAATTCATGAGAAATGGGGCCAAGATTCATACATTGTAAAATAATTAAATGGTGATATTCAAGAATTGCCAGTTCATGGACAATTCTTGAAGAAATACTTCAATTGAAGGCATTTGGTTTTCCATGAATAATAATTAGGTCTGTACATTCTATAAATTTTGTAAATTTGCTTGCCCCTATCCTATTTTGTCTTGGTCTATAGGGTTTTGGTCTTGTTGCTCTTTTTTGTCAGTTTTCCAGTGGGATGGTCTGCTTTAACCAGTGATTCTAAGTCCATACTATGCCTGCAATTGTTTTTAGGCCTCTGGTATAAACCCTTAGTTCAAATATTGAAAATATAGCCATTGTGTTCAAAAAGCCCTATTTTATGCCCTGGCCTTGTTCTAATTTTGTGTTACTTTATTCAGGCCACTTAAGTCTCTAAAATGCATGTGCTAAATTTTTAACCTCTTTGTTGCATGATCACATGAACCTTTTTCATGTTATGCGATCATGCGACTAGGGTTTTATGTCAGACCCTTTTGTTTTACTTCCCTAAGTCTCAGCAAAATATTTTTCCTAAGTCAGTTCCTTAATATTTCCTATGTTTTCAGCTTAATGTTTCCTGGGCCCAGTCTTTTTGACACCATCTTAATCCTATAGTTGTCATAAGTTTGTAAGGGTTTTGTCAAAATCTTGCGATCTTATGATGATCATTGATTCTCTTTCATGAAGTAACGCTTCAGACAGGTGGATCCACTACTACGTGTACACAAATGGTGGCCTTTGACTAGTCCACATAATAGTGAGCTTGACATGTTGTCAGGTGGGCCTGGTGTCTTAATCAAAAGATTTAGGATCGACGGCTGGTGTATAAGCACATGGAATCTTTCGGGCTTATAAGATCTTGCGCCAACCGTCTGATCTTCTAGGTAGTTTAATGTTCTTGATGGGTCCTAATTTCCATGTAAGCACAGTTGGCAGTCTCTTATTGGTCCAAAAGGTAATGACTTGGTGCTTGTCAATTGGACCTAAGTTTCAAGCTTGTCAGAGGGTCCTAACACTTGTAGAAAATCAATGGTCGGTGCATGATCTGAGGGGTTTGTTCTAACACATGAGATTTTCAGACGACCGTTGATTTCATATCCTATCAGAGGATCTGCAAAGTAGAGGTAAAAGGTTAATCTAATGGTTGTTTTAAGTTTTGATAGAATCTTTATGCTCCATGAAAACTCAAGACAACCATTGATTTCATTAAAGGTAGGCCCAGGTTTTGGTCTAGGGTCTTGGTGGTTCTGATAAAGTGTTTAGTGGCCAAACAAATTTTTAATAGGTTCACTCATTTGTGAAGAAAGATGGCAGTTCTCTAAATGGTTTAGCAACTTAGCAAAAAAGCATTTGCGTAATAGCTAAATAATTTGGTGAAGGCATAAAGCATTCTGTGAGTGGGTGAAATCCTTTAGTCATTGGTTTGCCAAATATGATTAGGGTCCTATTAAGTGATAAATCATAAAGACCGTGAAAAAGAAGGATCAGACGGTCACGATATAAATTTGATCTAAATTCAAATATTGACCATTGATTCACTACAAGTGCCATAAACTAACCATTGAGATTCAAATTCATATTTTTAGAGGGTTTCTAGTGATAGGAAGTACCAAAATTTATGGTTTTTGGAGCTAATTTTGATTTGTTTGGCGGCACTGGTTGTTACTGACTGATTCGAGGGTCTCTGTGGTTAGTGGCATGATGTTTTTGTACCAAGAGAAGTATGTTTTTGTTGCTCAAGGCATGTTGCAGGTGGTGAAAAGGACTGATTGACATAAAATTCCATGATTTGTAGTACTTTCTTAGAGATCTATCATAAGTGCAAATCTTTCTCAGGCATGCCCGACTAGTTTTCATCCCCTGTAATAAATTATTGACTATTTTAGTTGGTTTAGTGGGTGAAACCCTAACCCTAGTCATTTTTAGCTTGTTGCAACCTATTTTGGGTTTTCAAGATGACTAGGGGGTATATATTGTACCATTTTTTACTTAGTGAGGGTTCCAAAAAACTTTCTTTTTGGTCCCTGATTGTTGATGTTAATTTACTAAACAGGGAGAGCTTGGATTTAGGGTTTGTCTCCTTGCATTTTGTTGTTTGATAATGTATTGATCCAACAAATTTTAATGAGAATACATTCAGATTCCAATCTCATGTTTGTGTATGTCTTCTTATTTTGTTCTTGAGCTCATATATGTTAATTTCACAAAGTGGGTTATCATATGGTAAACAAAGAGTATTTTGAAATTATCTTTGAGTTCTTAACAAAGTTAGGATTAAAGTCTTTTAGGTAGTTTCAGTGAGTTCATGGCTAGATAAGGATTTGATGTCCTGATATGTGAGTGAGAAGGATAATAGGCAAAGCACTTATCCTGAATTCGAGTGTATTTAAATTAGGGTTTAGTTGATATATGTTATTAGGTGACTCTTTGCCCTTGGTTAAGGCACTGGTCCATTCTCTGGAGGTTGTCCATCATCAATCACACAAACAAATTAAATGATAAAATCTTTCAATCAGTTAGTAAGGGGTAAAGTTGTATAATATTTTGGATTCCTTTGAAGAAGTGAATCAAGGGTACACCCACCTGGGCATTAAGGCTCAAAGTGTAGGAGGATCTCATTGTTGATCCTTGTTAATTGGCCCTCTTCCTTGTAGACTTTGGAGTGGTGATAGAGTCAAAGTTATATTAAAATTATCCATCAAAGTATAAATCTACAAGTTGAAGATCAAAGGGAACTCCCAATAGATTGGATTTTCAAGAACAAATGACACAAGCAATCTGTACATGAAAGATGAAGAAGGTAAAGGTATCCTATTGGAAAAAAAATTTGTGGATGATATTATTTTTGGTGGAAAAGATGCTTTGTGTAAAATATTTTCAAATGAAATGCAAACTGGATTTGAAATGAGCATGTTTGGTGAGATCAAATTCTTTGTTGGTTTACAAGTATATCAAATGAAGAAAGGAATTTTCATTACACAGTCTAAGTATGTTAATGAAATACTAAAAAATTTTAGGATGGAAGATTATAGACTAGTGAGTACTCCTATGGTTATTGGAAAAAAGTTATCTAAGAATGATGATGTTGTAGAAGTGAACCAGACTTTGTAGAGATCCATGATTGGAAAATTACAGTATATTGTACATAGTAGACCAGATATTGCACTAGCTTTTGGGATTGTGGCAAGATTTTTTGTCAATCCTAAAGAAATACACATGATGACTGTGAAAAGAATTATGAGATACTTGAAAGGGACTGCTGACTATGGGCTATATTACAAGAAGGATGAAAGATTTGAACTAAGAGTATATACAGATGCTGATTGGTCAAGAAATGTAGATGACAAAAAGAGTACTAGTGGTGGAACTTTCTTTCTTGGACAAAGATTAGTCTCTTGGATGAGCAAGAAACAAAATTGCATTTCCCAATCTACTGTTGAAGCTGATTATGTTGTTGCTGTAGTAAACTATTCAAATTTGGTATGGATAAAACAATTGTTGGTAGGCATGAAAGAAGAAATCACTGAACCTATTGTTATTTTATGTGACAACACAAGTTCTATGAACATCTCTAAGAATCCAATGATGCATACTAAGACCAAGCACATAGCAATCAAGTATGACTACTTGAGAGAATTGGTACAAGATAAAGAAGTCTGAATGGAATATGTGAATACAAAGGAACAATTAGCAGACATATTTAGTAAAGCTTTATCTAAAGAAGCACATGAGTATTTGAGAAGTCAATTAGGGGTCCTTCCCCTAACTGAGGCTGCCTAGTTAAGCTAGGAGCACTACATCAAATATGCTATAATAGAATATTTGACAGATTGATGCAGAAGATTGTCACACTTTAGGACTAGCCTAGAGTTGTGAAGAAGAGAAAAGACAAGGAATCAGTCATAAGAAAGATGACAGAGGGAGAAACATTGAGCTGATAGATAATATCTACATCTGATGGATGTATGTTTTACTTATTGCTTTGGCATTTTTGTCCAAGAGGGAGATGGACTAAGATGATATAATAACACATGACACTGAAAAGAAAAGTAAGGACATGATGAACTGAGATGAAGGATCAGATAGAGGGTGATCTGGATATTTTTGACGGTCATAGAAGTGAGGCTAATAGATTCTGAATTAGAATGAAGCTAAGGATATTACAATTTATTTTTTCTGATGGATAGATAATTTTTTTGATTAGTTGGTAATCCATGTGTTATCCAGGTGATATTATATGGTGTTGCCATAAATGCCAAAGAGGGAGATTGTTGGAAACTAAAGTTGAAGAAATTTTTGTGTTGTCATTGATGTCAAACCTTAACTGGTAAGACTATTGCTACATAGGAAAGTACTATATCTATTGTATTGTTGTGAAGAAGGGAAAGAAAGGATGATAACAATAGAACCTAAGGAAAGGTTAAGTTATCTTGATACTTCAATGAGTACTTGATTATGTGGTACAATGATGAGACAATGTATTATTTATCTTAGTAAGATTAAAGACAAAACTGGTAGGCTTGAGTGAGAAAAAGTGAAGAAATCATGTTCAAGCCGAGTAATGTTAGCATTGACTGAGTCAGTATATGCCAAGAAAAATTCTAGTGTCGACCAAACATGAGTTAATTGCCGAAAAAGATAGTATAAGCCAAGGAAACATTTTTAGTAATGACCAAGCTTTCTACATGAAGACCAAGTAGTTGATCACAGTATTGACCAAGCATCAGTATTTTTATATTTGAAGAGAATTTAGATTTGGAGCTAGCATTGTTGAATTCTTGGATTATGTAAAATGTGTTGACTTTATTTATTGATTGTTTGAAAACATTGAGTGCACTAAATTTTTTTTATTGTAAATCTTTAAGAGATTTTAGATGTTTCTAGAAAAGGATCCGAAGAACATAAAGCAGGTAGATTAAATGAATCTGACCTAACCCTAAGATCTACGAAGGAGATTGAGCGGGAAAAGATGAGTGAACCTAATTAAGGAAGTATTAAGGGAACCTAAGCATTAGGTATGTGTGTGCATGGGTGAAAAGATGATGCTAGAACATCAGTAGATGTTATTGACTATATAAGAAGAAAAGGTTGAAGGAGAAGTGTGGTGATTGCTTGAAGAAAAGTTCTGAGCAGATCAGAGATGGAGATGGAAAAGTTTCAAAGTCAGTAAACCAACATTTGTGTATGAAATTGGATCTGATATTTGCAAAGTGAGTTGTATGTTTTTTAGATCAATACTATTGCTACTTTCTAACCATTGTAATAGTCAAAATCCTTTTAACAGAGGTTGACCTAATAGTCATATGTTTAAATCCTTTGAACAAGATTGTATTCTAATGGAATGTATGTAAGTCCTATAAAAAGGCTCACTTCTAACAGAGTGATTGAAATCCTTTAACCGAGTCACACCTAACAATGTGTATTGCAACCTTTGATAGGGTTGGCTTTTAACCAAGCTCACTTCAGAAGAGTGAAAATAATAGTAGCATGTTACAAAGTGGTTTTTCCCAGATTGGGTTTCCACTATAAATCCTAGTGTCAATGATTATGGAATGTTTTGGTTAAAACATTTCCATGTTTTACAAGTTAGATATAGTTGGGTAGTGGATTGCAATGTTATATGTTTCTATTATAGAATCAGTGATGACTGAGTTGGTTTTGGTTGTTAGATTTAAATTAAATAAAAGTTTTTGAAGTTTGTTTTATACATCTAGACCTGAGAACAACTGATTCACCTTCCTTCTCTATTATTCTAAATCATATTAACATTCACTAGTTCTTACAAAACCAATACTTATAAGATAATCATGTAATCTTTCATACCATGCCCTTTGATGCAAAAGTATCTTGGGTCCTTCGCAATCCTGTTTCACCAAAAACATGTTTGTGTTTTCTCTGTGTTGCTTTGTTCCTTCTTTGATGGAGTTGGTTAAGTGTTTCTCAGTTTCTTTCTTTTGCTGATGTTGGTTGGTTATCTCTCTAGCACTCAGTGAATTTCCTTGGTGCTTGGTGATGCTTGCCTAATGCTCAGTTATCCTTTCTTACCAATTTTTTTTATTTTGGATTTCTGTTGAGACCGACTCTTGCAATTAATTTTTGTCATAGATTTAATGATGGTATCTATCATTGGGAAGTGTGTGGACCTAAATCTAGCCATTCCTTCAATTGATGGTAGATCTAAAGGCTGACATGTTCGGTAGCCTCTTGTATAAATGTAATTATTTGATTAGAGTTTAGGAGTGATTTTTTGGGAGTAAGTTTACAAGATAGAAGATTAGAGATTATTGGAAGATACATTCATGTTGGAGGACTTCTGTATTTGATTGTATTATCTAGCCTAAACTGGGAAGGTGTTACAACCTGACATGTATGAATCAAATTGAGATTAATATATGACAGATATCTACATTCTCTCTCTCACTTGTGTGTTGTTGCTTCTACGTGTGATCTCTACAAGGTGGAACTAGTTAGGGTGAGCCTTTGGCCCCTCTCCCCATCCTCCTTTGCATTAGGTGGTATCAGAGTGAGGTGAGATCTAGATGTAGGTTTGTGAATCTAGGTTTGAGGGTTCCATCTTATCAGATCCTAGTTCATTTTTTGTGGGGTAGAAGATTGTGATCTGGCCTTCAATTACAGAGGGTTTCAATATGGTTCATGGGAGGTGAGATGCAAATATAGGATTGGTAGACATGTTGACACAAATTTCTACTAGATTAGAAGATGTTAAAACTACCCAGAGAAGAGGAAGACATCTTGAAGATGTTAGTGATGATGAAATTAAGGAAGAACAAGTTCATGTAGAACCTACACCTATGATGGATCAGGGTGAGGAACTATTGTTGAAGGATTTAACAAATATAAATTTTATACCACACTTTAATCCTCCTGAGTATAGTGGAAAATTGGATTCTGATGAATTGGTGGACTGGATCACCGAGATGGAAAAGTACTTTAAGTATGAAAATGTACCTGATGAAAAGAAGGTGAAGATTGCAAGAAAAAAGTTCAAAATCCATCCATCCTTGTGGTGGGAACATTTGTAGTTGGATAGAAAGAGGAAAGGTAAAGAAAAAATTAAGGTATGGAATAAAATGGTGAATAAATTTAAAGGAAAGTTCTTACCATGTGATTATCAGATTAACCTAGTTAGACGAATGCAAAGTTTGAGGTAGAAAGATAGCTCGATAAAAGAATATACTAAGGAATTCTATAGATTAGATATCAAATTTGGACATGATGAATATGATGTGGAAATAATTGCTAGGTACCTGAATGGTTTGAGAGTTTCCATCCAAGAAGAAATTGGTTTGGTCAAATTGGAGAACATTGAAGAGTCTTATCAATTTGTATTTAAAGCTGAGGAGAAATTAAACAAGAAACATGAGAAAATACAAAGAGGTAGAGGTGGTAGATTCCCTAGAGGAAGAGGTAGATCTTATGGTGAAAACTATAGATCTAAACCTGAAAAGACAAATCTGGATAAAGGAAAGACCGAGTGGAAAGGTGAAAGTTCATCTAGATGAAGAGGCAGTAACTCCCGAGGTTGTTATAATAGAGTTGGTCTTCGAGGAACTTGTTACATTTATGTAGAAGAAGGACATAAATCATTTGAGTGTACACATACAAGTAAGAAGGTTGGTAGTAGTAGAAATGCTTTGGTGCAAGAAGAGTTACTGAATGAACCTAAGAAGGAAAATAACTTGATGGTAAGGAGAGCACTTTGGAGTGAAAGTAATAAGGAAGATCAGGTAAGGAAACATTTGTTTAAGACCATATGTAGAGTTTCTAATGAAGTTTGGAAGGTAATCATTGATAGTGGTAGCTCATAGAATCTGACATCTAAGGAAATGGTTACAAATTTGTACTTAAAAAGGTTGGAACATTCGAAGCGCTATCATATTTCATCGATCAAATATGAGCATACACTCTTGGTAAGTGAACAATGTTATGTGAATTTGAAAATTGGAAAGTACTATGATAATTTTTTATGTGATATCATGCCTATAGATTATTGCCATATTTTGTTGGGTAGACCTTGGAAATATGATAAACATCCTATATATGATGGGAGATTGTATAAATATACTATTTGGGCTGATGGAAGAACAAAAATCTTGTTACCTTTGATTGAAGAACTTGATAGTAATGTTTTCACATCTATGAAAGTTTTCTTGATGGAAGGAAGAAAGTTTTTTAAGGATTTAAAGAAGAATGATGTATGTTTTGTTGTCATTCCTAACAAACCAAGGAAGAAAATAGAGGATAATGTCCCTAAGGAGATTGATAAGTTACTCACCGAGTACAATGAAATTATTTTAGATAATGTACTTGATGGTTTTCCACCAAAGAGAAGTATTGATCATTGCATGGATCTAATCCTTGGAGCTAGTTTACCAAATAAGGCACCACATTAGTTGAAACCAAATGAGAATCATGAATTGAACCGACAAATTCAAGAATTATTGTAGAAATGTTTGATCAAAGAAATTTTGAATCATTCTACAATACTTGTTGTATTGGCACTTAAGAAGAATGGAGAATAGAGGATGTGTTTAGATTCTAGATGACTTAACAAGATAACAGTGAAATATAGGTTTCATATACCAAGAATAGATGATATAATGGATAGTTTGATTGGAGAAAAGTATTTTACCAAAATTGATTTGAAAGGAGGGTATCATCAAATTAGAATCAGAGAAGATGATGAGTGGAAGACTGCTTTCAAGACAAAAGAAGGTTTGTATGAGTGGTTGGTTATACCTTTTGGTTTAAATTATGCACCGAATACTTTTATGAGGTTGATGAATGAATTTTGGAAGAAATTCCTGGGTAAATTTGTGATTGTATATATTGATGATATTCTGATATTCACTAAGACTGGAGAAGAACATTTTTCACATGTTAAACAAGTATTGCAGAGATTGAAAGAAGAAAAGTTGCTAATAAATCTGAAAAGGTGTTCATTCATGAAAGAGGAGATTGTGTATTTGGGATTTCTGATTTCAACTGATGGTTTGAAGATGAATCTTGAAAAGGTTGAAGCTATTTTGAATTGGCCTTCACCTGAGAGTGGTAGTGAGGTAAGATCATTTCATGCTTTGGCAAGTTTTTACCAAAAGTTCATTAGAAATTTCAATTCAATTTGTAATGCTCTGACTGAGACTATCAGAGGAGATAAAAGTGAATTCAAGTGGACACATGGAGATGATAAAATTTTTGAGACTCTGAAGCAGAAGGTTGTTGAATTGCCTTTTTTGGCATTTCCTAATTTCAATAAGGTATTTCAAGTGGAATGTGATGCAAGTGGAAGTGAAATTGCAGTTGTGTTGAGTCAAGAAGGTAAACATGTTAATTTCTTTAGTGAAAAGTTGAATGACACAAAAAGGAAATAATCTGTATATGATCAAGAATTCTATGCTATTGTTCAAGCACTAAATAAATGAAGACATTATTAGATACCGAGTGAATTTGTGTTGTATACTGATCATAAAACTTTACAGTATTTGGGTAGTCATAATAAGTTGAATCAAAGACATATAAAATGGGTTGAGTATTTGCAGAGTTATACATTTGTGATAAAGCATAAGAGTGGAGTTAATAACCGAGTTGTTGATGCATTGAGTAGAAGGAGATTTTTGATGACCAAGATGAAAATTGAAGTTCTTGGCTTTGATTACATGAGATTCTTATGAATTTGATCCTAATTTTTCTAAGCCATCCAGAAAGTCCAAAGCACCTATTCAAGATCAACTGAGTACTAAATGAGAAGAATATTTCATTCAAGAAGGTATGTTGTTTAAAGGTATTTAGTTGTGTATACTGAGAGGACCAATGAGAACTAATTTGATAAAAGAGAAATATAGTAGTGGTTTGGCTGGACATTTTGTTGTTGAAAAAATATTAAATTTTCTTAATGAGAAATATTTTTGGCCATAGTTGTATAAAGATGTTCAAAAATTTGTGAAAAGTTGTGGAGTTTGTCGAGTTGCAAAAGGAGTAAGTCAAAATATAGGATTATATACACCAATTTTTGTTCCTAAGAAACCTTGGATTGATATCAGTATGGATTTAGTTCTTGTCTTACTGAAGAAAGTAAGGGGTAATGACTCTATATTTGTTGTTGTGTATAGATTTTCTAAGATAGAACATTTTATACCTTGTAGAAAGACATAAGATGCAATACATATAGTAGATCTTTTCTTTAAGGAAATTGTCAGATTGCATAGATTACGAAGGAGTATTATCTCTAACTAAGACAATAAATTTGTTGGATACTTTGGGAAGATCCTTCAGAGGAAGTTTGGCACTGAATTGAAATATAGCTCTACATTTCACCCACATACCGATGGACAAATAGAAGTTGTGAATAGAAGCTTGGTAGATCTTTTGAGATGTTTAGTTAAAGACACACTGAGTAATTGGGATTATGTGTTGGCACAAGTAGATTTTGCATACAATAATTAAGTGTATAGGAGTACGAGAAAAAAACCTTTTGAGATTGTAAATGACATAAAACTAAGAGGTATATCAAATTTGAGGGATATTGCTGATGAAAGAAAGAGAAGTGTTGAAGGAGTAAAGTTTGCTGAGTACATGAAGACATTGCATGAAGATGTGAAATATAAGTTGGAGAAAAGTAATAAAAAATACAAAGACAGAGCTGATAGATCAAAAAGACATAAGAATTTTGTTATTGATGATGAAGTAATGGTTCATTTGAAGAAAGGCAGATTTCCTGTTGGAACATATGGGAAGCTGAAAATGAAGAAGTTTGGACCTTGTAATATTTTGAAGAAATTTGATAGTGGAAATGCTTACAAGATTGAGTTACCTAATGACATGGATATATCACCTATATTCAACACTGTTGATTTGTATGAGTATTATGAGTTAGATGAAGAAATGATAGTACTGAATGATTATCCTAAGAAATAGATAAAAGAAGTTGAGTAGATTTTGGAGAAAAGAATTGGCAAAAGTACAAGAGGCAAGTAGTATATGGAATATCTAATAAAGCGGAAGAATAGACCGATTGAAGACAGCTCATGGATTTCATAATCTAATTTGGATCCAGCTCCGATCATACCTATTTCATGATTCAGAGAATCATTTACAAATAACCCCAGGTGTCTAATGTAGGAGCATCTTGGGTCCTTGGAAATCCTATGTCACCAAAACATGTGTTTTTTTCTCTGTATTGCTCGATTCCTTCTTTGACGGTGTTGCTCAGTTTCCTTTATTTTTTGATGTTGGTCAGTTATCTCTCTAGTACTCAATGAATTTCCCTAGTGCTTCGTGATGCTTGTTTGATGCTTAGTTATCATTTCTTATCGAGTTGTTTATTTTGGATTTCTATTGAGGCCAACTCTTGCAATTAATTCTGGTCATAGATTTAATGATGGTATGTATCATTGGGATGTGTGTGGACCTAAATCTAGTCATTCCTTTTATTGATGGTGGATCTGAAGGTTGACTTTTTTGGTAGCCTCTTGTATAAATGTAGTTTTTGGGTTAGAGTTTAGGAGTGATTTTTTGGGAGTAAGTTTATAAGATAGAAGATTAGATATTATTAGAAGATCCTCACATGTTGGAGGACTTCTATACTTGATTGTATTATCTGGCCTAAATCAGGAAGGCCTTATAGCCTGACATGTATGAATCAAATTGAGATAAATATATGATAGATATTTTCATTCTCTCTCTGACTTGTGTGGTGTTGCTTTCACATGTGATCTCTACAAGGTGGATTTGGTTAGGGTGAGCCTTTGGCCCCTCTCCCCTCTTAGATTAATTATATTTTACACTTATTAATTAAA
This sequence comes from Chamaecyparis obtusa, assembly GCA_027943335.1. Taxonomy (NCBI): domain Eukaryota; kingdom Viridiplantae; phylum Streptophyta; class Pinopsida; order Cupressales; family Cupressaceae; genus Chamaecyparis; species Chamaecyparis obtusa. Next base: position 66,586 of record BSBK01011831.1, read on the forward strand.
TTACTTTAGTTTAATTAATTAAGTTATTTATTACTCTATTTTCTTAAGCTATCTCTTAGGTGCATTATAATTAATATCTTTATTAATTATAATGTGAAACCTAGCTTTTTTAGGCTTTAGGGTTTTGTTCACCTTTATAGGTTGAACCTTGTAAATCTTTTTTTATTTAACTTGGATCATAATTTTGCTCTCATTTTTTAGTAACTTCTGAGTTCTTCCTTTTGCTTCTCTCTGCTTCTCTCCTGTAATAGGTTATTTGCATGTAGGTATTCTTGGCATTCTGTGGATTTGTATCTCTCAAATCCTACATCCCCTTCCTCCCTTGCATCACCCTCAATTCTTGCTTCAATCCATATAAGGCTTTTTGCAGTCTACATACCATGTCTTTTGATTCTGATCAACAAACCCTTCCATTTGTTCTATGTAGACCTACTCCTCAATAATTTCATTCAGAAATGTTGATTTCACATCCATTTGATATACCTTAAATCCCTTATGTATAGCATAAGAAAGTAATATGTGAACTCCTTCGAGTCTGGCAACAGGTGCAAAGGTTTCAACATAATCAATACCTTCTTCTTATGCATATCCTTTGCAAACAAGTCTTGCCTTATTCCTAGTGACCTCACCATTTTCATTCAACTTATTTTTGAAAATCCACTTAGTACCAATAACATTTTTATCCTTTGGTCTAGGCACTAAAGTCCATTTTTTATTCCTCTCAATTTGTTAAATTTCCTGATTCATAGTATTGATCCATTCCTCATTTTCAAGTGCATCCCTAACATTCTTAGGTTCAAACTCACAAACTAAGCATGTGTTTTATCTTAACTTACTTCAAGTCATCATGCCAACTTGCTTATCTCTAATGATTTGATTCTCAGGATGATGTCTTCTAACAAATCTTCTAGCAATTGACCTCTTCTCTACTCATCATTCTGTTTAGGTACATTTTCCTTCTCGATAGCTTCTTCCTGATTCTCGGTTTGCATTTGCTGGTTCTTGGTAGTATTTTCCTGATGCTTAGTACAATCAGTCTCTGATTTGATATATAATATTGATCTTCAACATAAGTAAACCTACCATAATCTTTCAGGTCCTTCATGATTTCTTCTTCATTATTTTTAGCAAACTCGTCAACTCTAACATTAGTACTCTCTATCATCTTATTAGTAATCTCATTCAGACATTTATAAGTTTTACTCTTACTAGAATATCATAAGAATATTCCTTCATCACCTTTAGAGTTAAATTTACCATTCCTATAATCTTTCATAATATAACACTTTCTACCAAAGATACTAAAATAACTTACACTTGGTGTATCCAAACCATAACTAGTAAGGTGTCTTGTTTGTGTCTTTCTTTAGTTGAACTCAGTTCAGGACATATACTGATGTGCTCACTACCTCTCTCTAGTACATATGTGCAACATTTTTCTCAATCATCAATGTTCTAGCACAATCAACAATGGATCGGTTTCTCCTTTCAGCAATTCCTTTCTGCTGTGGTGTTCTAGGTGTAGAAACCTGACTTTTTATACCATGCTCATTACAGAAGTTAGTGAATTCATCAGAAACAAACTCACCTCCTCTATCATACCTTAAGCATTTCAATTCTTTTCCAGTTTCAGTTTCAACTTTAGCCTAAATAACATTTAAATGGTTTGAATGCCTCATATTTTTCTTTCAAGAACATAACTATTATCAATCTAGTATAGTCATCAACAAAAAAATAAAATTATCTATCACCATAGTATCTTTGATTTCTCATGGGACTAGATAAGTCGGTGTAAAAAACCTCCAAAATTACCTTAGATAAATAGTCCTTACTTTTAAAACTATATTTTGTCATCTTTTCTTTCTGACATTGATGGCACATAACATGATCAGGTTTGGTTAGACTAGGAAATACTCTAGCTTTTCTCTTTCTATTGATCTTAATCATGTTATTAAAATTTACATGACATGACCATGCATATTCATTTTTCACTAGTAAACAAGAAGTCTTAGCATTGTCAAGATAAAATAAATTACCTTTTGATTGTCCACCTATTTTGATAAGCTTTCTATTTTCATCATTGATTTTCACCTACTTTCTTTCAAATGCAACCCGATGACCTAAGTTATTCAGCTGTGCTACACCCAACAAATTGTAATTAAGTCCATTTACCCAGTATGCAACATCAAATCTAATTTTATCATTCAATAAAATAGATCCTTTTCCTTTAACCATGCAAGGTGTATCATTTCCCATTTTCAATGAACCTCCCTTATAATGCTCAAGATGATCAAAGTTATATTGATCACCAGTCATGTGATGTGTACAACCACTATTAATGATCCAAGTATCATTCTTACTATCTTTAGAAATAAGTATTATTTCTACATACCTTTCCTCCTCTTGTGAATCACCTTTCATTGCAACAAACACCACCTCAATATCATTATCAATGTCGGTAACATGCCTTTTTCCCCTTGTTTTTGGGATCTTAGTTTTCTCTGTTGTAGTGTTGATAGCCTTTGTTGTTTCTTCTTCCATACTTCCCATCACCAGATCAATATCTATCTTTATCATCCTATTTTATATTGGGACATCTAGCAGCAATATTGCCAACCTCTTTACAATTAAAACAAGGTAAAGGTAACTTTCCCTTATATCTACCTTTACCTTTTTGTAGTCTCTGGGCATAAGTACTTCAATATGATCAAGCTCATAGTCAGTATTACTTGTTGGAAAGTTGACTATACTATTGTATATGACTAGATATAGTGTTTTCATTATGGAAACAAAGTCATATAGTGTTTTGGAGTCAGCGCACATCATAAAAAAATTAGTATTTGGCTAAGTACAGAAGACTGGACAGTTAACAGAGCACCAGTAGATCAGAGCATGCAGCGCATGTGCGTATGACTAAGTTATGGTATGAACCCTTGAATTTAAGCTTGTATGTATGTATTCATGCTAATTATAAGAGCACATGATTAGATGAGACCATATGACAAAGATACAAATAGTTGAAGAGGTACAACCAGTGAATGCCAGAATAGAATAGTGTATGCAGTTGACTATTGGTAATTTGATTAGCGACTATAATATTGTTTCATAAAGGATATGTGCCTATTGTAATTAGGTTGTAGACATGTAATTAAATTTTTTTGTAAACACTCTTGAGCCAATTCAATTGGAAGAGTTGTATGTAATTCGTTATAGGCTGACCTAGTTAAATTATTTTGTTAGTGCATATAAATATCAGATGCATCATTTGTAATTAGTATGGAAGTTGTTATAGAGATAAGATAAGAAAAGAAGAAGTATGAAAATATTTTATAAGATGTATTAGAGCTTTGTAAGAGGTCAAAGTATCAGTGCATCAAAGGAACTAATCTAACAAGCAGTGTCACAGCACCAGTTCATCTAGCAGATATAGTGTGTATCTGATATCATAATATTGTAGCCTTCACCACTTAAGTAGTGAGCTCTAGGATAGTGTTTCCCCACCCCTAATAGGTTTAATTGTAAGAGAATCCTAACAAGGTCTGACCCTTGACTAGTTCATTCTAATAAATGCATTGTAAAGACAACTCCTAACAGTGTTAGGATCTTCTAACAAGGATCATAGAACAGTAGTGGAGATTATTAGTGGGTGTCAATTCCCACCGGGGTTTTTGCCTATTTGGGTTTCCCCATAACCATATTGGTGTTATGTGTTGAGTTCATGTTTCTTGTTTATGTTAATGTTCACTTCAGTACTTAAGCATTCAAGTTGAGTTTCAAGAATGAAATTTAAAAGTTAAAATATAGTCAACACTGATTCATGCCCCCCCCCTCCTCTTAGTATTCCCATTAATAAAAATTGGTATTAGAGCTCTGGTCCTCAACAAAGAAGTTTAACCACTTGAGGAGATCATGGACAAGATAGAAATGAAACATCTAAAAATAAATCTTGAAGCTTCTCTTGAAGACCTAGATAGATCTGAAAAAGAAATTGAAGATTTAAAAGAAAAATTTAGTGATGATCAAGCAGTCATCAAAAGAATAAGAAAATAGTTAAAAGAATGCTCTACCAGTGATTTAGGGATAATGGTCAAAAATATAAATGAAGAGAACACATCTATGAAAGATCAGATTGAAGAAATGGATGACAAGCTAACTAACAATTAGGAAGTCTATGATGAATAGATCAAAGAGAACCTTCAACTAAATGAAGAATTGAGGTCCAAGAAAAAAAGGAAATCTTGGAACAAAGAAACAAGAAATAAAATTTGGAATTTGAGTTAAAAGAATCAAAGAATCACATTGATAAATTAGACACAAGAAAGGATCTGATAGAATCTTAGTTATATGCTCAGAAGCTTAAAGGAGATACCAACAACATTGGATTCAATGAAGCACAAAATTATATTGATGACATGCAAGAAAGGATTAAAACACTATAAGACACCACATATGGTGAGGAGACTAGAAGTTAGACTAAAGATAATGTTGAACCATCCAAAGATGAGCACAAGATACTAGACCAAACTTTTTATGCATCTAACAAGCATGGACATATAGCAAGGAACTGTAAAGAGGTAAGACCTTTCAATGGTTACTATTATTCATGCAATAAATTTGGTCATAGAGCTATGAATTGTAAAACAAGTCAAAAGAACAAGACTCAGCATAATCAAAGAAATTAGAATCAGCCAAATGTAAGAAGTTATCAAAATATTACATGTCAGATATGTAACTATAATGGTTACTCAGCTAGACAATGTAAAATGAAAACCCATGTCAATACGCTGAGGAATATAAGGCCTCCAATTATTTGTCACTCTTGTAACAAGGTTGGACACATCTCAAAGTTTTGTAGATCAAGAATGCAAGGTCAAGAAAGCCCTAAAAGGCCAAAAGAATCAATATTGGATACCGAAGGAGAAGTCAAGTTTTTGAAAGCTTCAAAAGATGTGAGCTTGATTTGGTCAGAGGCAAAGAAGGATAAGGTTGATGAGAATGTATTGGATGCATCCATAGTGGACACACCCTCTACATCTAGATGAATGAGCCTTAGGATCATAAGGGGAGCTAATTTAGCTCTAAACTCCTACGTGGCCGGTATACTCACCCTCAGAGTATACTCCTTTGGATTTAATGTTTTGGATACCAATAGAGGTTGTGTGCAAGAGTGCACTTCCTGATTGATAGTAGAATGAAAGTTGGAGATTTTTCACTGAAAGTCTGGTTTACACGGCAAGCATTAATGGTGGAATTTTTACTTTAAAGTAAAAAGACGCTTGTAGATCACTCATTGCATTTGATTTTAGAGTGATTGAAGAGAAAAAAAGCCCTAGAAGTTGATTGTGAAGGATTGTAGATTGATTCACTAGTGAAGCAATGTGTTTGATCGGTTGTGGAAGCCCTAATCTGTCACACCAATTCAGAAGTTCTTGGAAACCATTAGGAAAGCAATATACAAGTAAGTGATGGCTAATCATATTGTATTTGATGTTGCAAAGAAGAAAATAAATGTATTTAAGAGGCACCTATTCAAATCTACAATGGATGACCTAGAAGGGACATTCTTCCACACTCCTACGGGTTTTATGCATGTTGAAGACATTTGTGCATACATATATTGTAAGAAGGAGGCAGTAGGTCTTGACAAAATTAGAGCACACATTGAGATCATGATGAAACTAGATAAAACCTTCCTTGATGAGTTGGCATAGTTAGAGAACCATTCGATATTTGAATATGGTATGGCATGTGAGTTTTATGAGTCTAAGTGGATAAAGATCCTTCTTAGCAGAATTCATGATGACCTATTCTGGATAGGTGAAGTTCCAGTAAGGATTACAGAAGACCTAATTCATGAGATGATAGGTCTCTCTAAGAAAGGCATCATTCTTCCACTAGGAAAGGATGTGAGAAAACTTTGTTGTTAGATCTAGTGAAATCACATCTCAGAACCAAGACAAGAACATTACATATCATGGATAAGAATTATGAGTTGGTTGCAAAAGAAATAGAGAAACCTTTTGAGAAGGTTTTCTTGAAAAGACACATGTACCCACCCACTGCACCCACATCTCAAGTACCAACAAAGGTATCCAAGGAGTCAAAGACCACAAATGTACCATTTATAGGTCCTCAGGATTCAACGCCTATAGTTGAAACTCTTGTAGAGGCAGAAAAGTTTGCGCCCATGACATAGTCACTACTAGATAGCACTATCATTATTGATAATGTTGAGATTGCAATAGTGGCCACAAATAAGGACTTGGACAAGTTTGAAGAGGCCTTTGTAAGCACACAAGAGGCTAAAACACTATGCAGTGGAAATTCACCCAAGATACAACAAGAAGGTAAAGAAGAAGAGACACAAAAAGAAGAAAAAGAGATAGAAAAAGAAGAAGAAAAAGAAACACAAAAAGAGAAAGAGATAGAAAAAGGAGAAGAAAAGGTAAAAGGAAATGAACTAAAAAATGATCCATTTGGTTAAATGACAATCAAATAAAAGTTAGAAGTAGTGGATAACACTCCTATCATTCCTTCCATATCATTGTTGTGAAGATTGACACCAGACACCACTAGTCTAGATTCTTGGGGAGAAGAAGACTTGATCAAGATTAGCATCTTAGCCATGGAGAAAGAAATGGAAAAACAAATAATGAGGAACCCCTTATTTGTTGAGTCAGTCAACATACTGAACAGTTTATTACCTTCAGAAAAGAAAATGTCTAAGGTTCATTCAGTGGATGATGTGAGCACAATTGTTTCAAATTTTAAGACAAACTTTTCTAGATTACAAGAGTCTGCATCCGTAGTTGTAGAAGAGAAGTATATGAAGAAGAGGCTCAATGAATTGGTCAATAACTTTTCACTTGACCTAAGTTCACTCAAGGTTGTTCAAGCATCCTTAAAAGAGTTTGCAGAAAAGGGTGGGAAGATTATTGCTGATTGCATGAACCAGGACAAGTTAACAACTGATCTATACTAAAAGATCCAAGGGGTAGATGCTATTATAGAAAATGTGAGGAAATATGTGGAAGATCCCTCCATTGATGTAAATATGTGTAATAATGTATATCAAGGGTAGATTGACAAGATTGAAAGAGTAGAAAAAGGAGATGTCTAAGATAAGCGCAAGGTAAACACAACTAAGGAATGCTCTTGTGCCCTCTTTAGATGTACTAAATTAGAATATCAAGGAGATTGATGCCACCATGGTGACATATGATCAAGGTCCTACCTTAGATTTGGAGAAGATGGAGAAGCTAACTTATGCATTATGCACCCATCTCCAAATGGTCAATGCACATATCTGGATGTCTTAACATTGTAAGTACTTGTAGATACAGTTTTTGGAACACCTTTTCCATTAATGTCAAAGGGGGAGTAATGTATAGAATATGGAGTCATATATGTAAAGAAAATATATAGTAAAAAGTATAAGGGAGATATAAGTTTGAGTATGATAAAGAGTTTTGTGTACAGTTAGTAACTATGCCATATTCCTTTGTTGCCATCAATGACAAAGGGGGAGATTGTTGGAAAGTTGACTATACTATTGTATATGACTAGATATAGTGTTTTCACTATGGAAACAAAGTCATATATAGTGTTTTGGAGTCAGCGCACATCATTAGAAGATTAGTATTTGGCTAAGTACAGAAGACTGGACAGTTAACAGAGCACCGGTAGATCAAAGCATCAATGCACATGCATATGACTAAGTTATGCTATGTGCCCTTGAAGATAAGTTTGTATTTATGTATTCACGATAATTCTAAGAGTGCATGATCATATGAGACCGTATGACAAAGATATAGACAACTAAAGAGGTACGACCAGTGAATGCCATAATAGAACAGTGTATGCAACCGATTGTTGGTAATTTAATTAGCGACTATAATATTGTTTTGTAAAGGCTATGTGCCTATTGTAATTAGGTTGTAGACATGTAATTAAATTTTTTGGTAAACATGCTTGAGCCAATTCAATTGGAAGCATTGTATGCAATTGGTTATAGGCCAAACTAGTTAATTATTTTGGTAGCACATATAAATATGAGATGCACCCTTTGTAATTAGTATGGAAGTTGTTATAGAGTTGAGATTAGAAGAGAAAAAGTATGTGAACAGTTGATAAGATGTATTACAGCTTTGTAAGAGGTCAAAGCATCAATGTATCAAAGGAACTGATTTGACAAGCAGTGTCATAGCACCAGTTCATCCAGCAGATATAGTGTGTATCTAAGATCAGAAGGTTGTAGCCTTCACCACTTGAGCAGTGAGCTCTAGGATAGTATTTTTCCACCCCTAACATGGTTAATTGTAAAAGACTCCTACTAGGGTCTGGCCCTTGACCAGGTCACTGTACTAAATGCATTGTAAAGACAACTCCTAACAGGGTTAAGGATCTTCTAACAAGGATCATAAAACACTAGTGCAGATTATTAGTGGGTGTCAATTCACACTAGGATTTTTACCTATTTGGGGTTCCCTGTAACCATATTGGTGTTATGTGTTGATTTCATGTTTCTCGTTTATGTTAATGTTCATTTCAGTACTTGATTCACCGCCCACCCCCCCACCCCCCCCCCCCCCCCCCCCCCTCTTAGTGTTCCCATTCCTAACATTATTATCACTTTCATTCCTTATATTATGCTTACTACTAGATTACCAATCTTAAGAGAAGACATAAAAGTAAACTCAACACTTGGTACAATACTATTGTCAAAATTATTTAGCTCAAATTTTTTTAAATTTCCAATTAGACTATCAAGAGTAAGAATGTTATTAGGTGCAAAGCTCATTTCATGAATATTAGATATTCTGATTGCATAGAGATGAAACAAGGTTCTTAGTATCTTACTTACTATTGTATCTTCAGAAATAATACCACCAGCTAGACTCGGATAGCATTAACTACCTCTTTGATTTGATTTTTGTACTGTATAATATTCTCTCCTTCATCTTCATGTCATCAAATCTACCTCCCAAGCTTTCAGCTCTGGATCTCATCACATTCACATCACGACCATAAACTAGAGCAATTTTATCACACATTTCCTTCGGTATAGTGCAATCCTTGACATCCTCAAATTCAGCATCATATAGAGTAACAACAATCCCTATCATACTAATATTGTGTTCATGATGATCTCTCAATTGATCAAGATTCAAAGGACCAACTTTCAGTTGTATGTAGCCATTATTCAGTCAAGGTATAGTAGATTCTCCAATTCTAGATATGTGAAGTCTCATCCAGCTTTTCCATGTAGTAAAGTTGTCCGTGTTTAGCTTCGGCACTTTCCTCTTATACATCTTGTAATCAGTTAGATCAGTTATCCTATAGTCTAAAATACAAAGATGTACCTTATAAAACAATTCCAACAAATTATGAAGCTCGGTAACATAAAATATCAATCTGTTTGTCCAAAATACATATTACCAATAATTATTGAAATGTGATTACCAACTAAATCAATTATGCACTATGTAAAGTATGATAAAAAAAAAATCATCACAAATAACACATAACATAATGATTTAACGTAGAAACCGTATTAAGGGAAAAACCACCTAGGATCGATAACCCAAAATAATTCACTCTTCTGAAGTGAGCTCGATGAAGAGCCAATCTTGTTAAAGGTTACACTACACACTATTAGGTGTGACCTAGTTAGAGGATTTATCACTAACAGTTAACTTTTGACCAGCATTCACTATAGGGTCAACAAGATAACAATGTATATTCTTTGAATGACATAGGGAAAAATATAAGACAGTTAAGTCCACTCAATTAAGAGATTTTTTGAATCTGTTGGAGCTATGAAAAATCTATAAAGTTTTGAACCTAAAATCAGAAAGTTCTCCAATGGCAGAGTTTGTGCCCTTCAAGGAACAGTTTAAAGGACCTTAGTTCAAGAATATGTAGAAATGAGCCTAATGAATTTCATCTGATATAGCTTGGGGAATGGGTTCAACACCTTTCATTTGACATATCTAGTGGGTCCCAGTTCCTAAATAAAGAATCTGAAATGTTTAGCGAGTAGTCTTTTTGAGGTTTTCACTTAAGTTTGCATTTTTGCCTAAGTGTCAAATCACTATAGCAGGCCTTGTTTGTATTTGAATATCTTGTGTCTTGTTGAGTTTCATAGCCTGCCACTTTGGGAATGTTTACAATGTATATCAAAGAGCTTATGTTTCAAAGCTCAGGTCATTTCGAGTCCATTTGATAGGATTTTTGATCCCCCAAATTTGGTCTTCCAGAAATGTCATATTTCTGTGATCTGCCCTATTTTCTTAGTAGCCCTATTTGAGTAGTTATAACTTTTGACCTTTTGACTCAATTGAAAAAATTCCTTTTGTACTATATTCTAGTGGTCAAATACTCCTTGTGTTTCAGTTTTCAGACCATGATGAATCCATTTGTCTGGTTTGCCAATCAGGTTCCATTTGCAGTTTCTAACATTTTAATGAGGATCAGTTGCACAATTTAGTCAGTCCCTATTCGGATGAGTGCATTAAGTGCCTAAATGATATTTTTGTTGCATCCTTGTTCTTATAAAAGGATTTTTGTGATCATTTAGAAGGGCTGGCTGGAAATTCTTGACACAGGAAGCTGAAAAACTAAGTGTGTATCCTCAGTCCAGATTGTAATATGTTTTGCTAAGTTGTGTCAATACAGTGGAAAAAACATCTGTATCTTTTGCATATTGTCTAGGTGTTGTATTCTGAAATGGTTTGTAACATAGTAACTTGAGTCCTCACACTTAATCCAGTTTTCAGTTTTTAGATCTCTCCTTCAGTTGTGTTTCTTGGGTTTTGAGTTTTCTGACATTTTGCACTGGGTTTACTTGTGTATATGTTTTATCTCTCAGCCTCGATCTAGGATTAGGTTAAAACTCTCTAAGTGAAGCATAGATTCATTTGGTTCAATCAGGAAGGATGTTTGTAAGCAGTGTATGAATCTGGTTTGTTGTGTTTATGGCTTGGAATCTATGTTCTTGTATTCTGTATCTATTTTAGATATATTGCGCAATGGATAAGGCACTGATTAGAAATTAGTATCTCCTATAGTGGTGCATATTTTGCATGGTTCTTTACATTCTGCAAGAAATCATTAAATCATTACCAGTTACTTTAGTTTCATTTAAATTTTAAGTTGTTTTACACAGTGATGGAGAGTCAATGAATAATAGGTTGTTATTTAGTACTTTCTCACTGTCATCTATTGTAAGATCCAGTAATGAATAAGAAATAGAGTTAAATCTATTGGATTAGATGTACCCACCTTGGTTTTGAAGAGCTAGAAGTGAAGAGTGTAGTCTTGTCCCTATAGTTGGTCCAGTTGCTTATAGATTTCCATATTTGCAATTAACCACTCCTTAACATCAATCATAAGCATATTGGTGTCTCATGGAGTGTAAAATCCTATCTAGGAACCAACAAAAAGGTCACTCTATTGCAGAGTGGAGATTGTAATCAAGAGTAAATAGTGGAGGTTCCAAGTTGAGCTGGACTTCTGACCTACCTATTTCAATCAGATGATATCTCTAATGTTATAAATCAATTATAAATAATGTGGGTACGAGTAGAGCTTGACTCCTGGCTAGCTTATTATTTATCTAGTGGTCTCCATTGAAGTGTATATGAGTCAGTTTTAATAAGTTTCAAATTATCTCACCAAGTTGTGATTGGCGACTCTGAAATCCTTTGTTTGATCAGTGCATGATTAAAGTAAAAAATGATGTATTTTCAGTCCTGATAAATAGTTTCTATACCCTGTTGAAGTTTTTTGTGTTGGTGGAAAGAAATACAAAAAGAGTTTTCAATGGTTAAAGTGTTTTTCCTCTTTAAGGAGGTGGTGGCTCTACAATTGTTTCAAGCAAAACAAGCTTCAGATTCAGAGGCTTTCCATCTAGCAGATTAAGTTTCAACTTCTACACTTCTAGGTATTTTTGATCTTCATGTGTTTTTCCATAAGATCAGTTGTAAAGTATTTTGTTCCCTATTAAGTGTTTTAGCACCAATAAGAAGGGAAGAGTGACTTAGATAGTTTCGTGTTTCCATGTTGAATATCTTGTCATGAAACTTTAAATTTACTATCATAGAGGTTTGAATGTTTTGGTATACCTCTTGTAAAGACAGAACAAGATGAACGTTTCCCATCTTGTTTCAAACCAAATGAGTAATCAGCAAATAAGTCAGCCTAGAAGGCTATGTTTTGTCAAAATGGATAGAGTTTTCAGTTGTGCTCATGTTCATGGATCCCCAAATTCTTTCCCTAGTGAGCTCATTAATTTAATCCTAGTTTTCAATGATCAGTCAGATTCAACACTTAAACATGTCTTAGCATTCTTTAGATTTGTTGTTAAAAATTAGATTTATGATGAAGATGTCAGCATGATGTTTTTTGGGAGATCCCTTAAAGGGGTTGCAACTGATTGGTATTTAAGTTTAACCTGACAACATATATCTTCATTGACTGACTTCAAGTGGTTGTTCTTAGAAGAATTTGATGATGACGATGAATGGGATAAGTTGCAAAAGGATCATCAGTAAGACAAAAGTAAAAATAGTATTCTAGAGCATCCTATGTATAAATATGAGAATATTTCTAAAAATGATAGAGTTATGTCAGAGGATCTTTCAGATTATAGTAGTAATAAAAAATAGGAATCATTGTACACAAGGTTTTCTACTTGTTCAGAGAAGTTTGAATTTGAAAGTCATAATTATTTGAGTGAAGTTTCTGATGAAGATGTCAAGGATGAGTCATCTCCACACTTGTCTAAACTAGTGCTGAAAGATCAGGACAACACTTCTCATGATTCCAAAAGTTACATTGATTATGATTCTATACCGAGTAAAGGTGTATGTTCTTCTGGTAATAAAGCTAATGAGGATGTTGATATAAATTGTGCAAGTACTTCTAGTCATGAAGATGTGATGTATATGGATGAGTCAGGTTCTCTTTCTCTCAGCATTGATGAGATCTTTGATTTGTTGACAACTAAATATAACAAGTGTACACATACATCTAGTCAGCAAATGTTTGTCCCTGATGATTTTTGTTTTGATATTGAAAATGTTGTAGAGGATTTGTATAAGTTTTAATCCTTTGAAGAGAATGATCAGGGTATGAGTTCTCATGATGATCATGGACTAGTTTTTGATCCAAAATCAAATTATGGGGATATGGCAGAAGGGTTTCCTTATGAGTGGCTCTATGCAAATAAATGTGATGATGTTATTTCCTCTTATGTTCATGATGTTGGTTATGATGCTAACAGTGAGTTCGGTGGATGTCAAGATGTTGAGGAAGAGTCTATAGTTGATAATGCTTCTATTAAGTTTGTAGACCTTTCTTTTTATCAGCACAAGAGAACAATCTTATTGTCTCAGTATGAGAGATTTTTTTGCAAATAGAAAAATAATAGTTATGATGTAGATGAAAGTTATTGTAGTCATAGCTTTGCATTAGATAATGAGATGATCCAAGAATTTGCAGCCCCTGTTCTATACAAAAAAGTTTGTAGCACCAAACAAGAAACCAAAAAAGATGAACATGGAATCCAAAATCGACTAAGCAGTGAGGAAATCTCAGACCTCTTGGCTATTGATTTTCAGAGGTATGCCTCCAATGTCGATTCTACTTTGTGATATCTAGTTGATATATATTTTGACACTAATGATGAGGCATGTGTTCAAAATAATGAAGATAATGATTCATGTTTTCATGAATCCTCCTCATGTGCTAAGTTTGCAGAAGAAGATAAAGAAGATCGTGATAGTGTGTTGTCCTATCATGAAAAATCTGATTATGAACAAGTTTCTTGTTCAGTTTCTTTTCCTTCTTTTGATAAGTATGATAGCGATTGTGATAGTGTTGAGGACAACAAGTTTATTGATAAAAGTGATGATATGGATCAGTTGTCCCTATGTCACAATGATCATGAAAATATTTTGCACTTAGTTCACGATTTAGATTGTAAGTACATCCTAGAGGAACCAAGTTACTTGATGGCTGAGACATTTCATACGGATAAAGCTAATGATCCAATTCATTTTCAGCCAGATGAGTTCCTAGTAATGCATATGGATCATTACATTTTATCTTTTGATGCATTATTAGATGAGTGTTATGTTTCCAGTCCTCAAGAAGAGATAAATGATGTTCCATATATCTTGGAATATGAGCATGGCAGTGACTGGAAGAATGTGGGCTATAACAAAAATAGAATTATTTTTCAGCTCAGGAATGTCCACATATGTAAGCAGTGAAATAGTCATGATACTTTCAGATTGCTTATTTCATATGAGGATGAAAACCATATATATGACATAGGAAAGTGGTGATTTCAATTTGATGGTTGTTGGCCATTTGTAAGTAATATATATATATATATATATATATATATATATATATATATATATATATATATATATATATATATATATATATATATATATATATATATATATATATATATATATATATATATATATATATATATATATATATATATATATATATATATATATATATATATATATATATATATATATATATATATATATATATATATATATATATATATATTGTACAATCGCTTTGTTTTAGTTGTGTGGTGTGTTTCTTTCAGTAAGGTTTCCCATTTTTTTTTAAGAAAGAGTAGGAGGTCGGTTTTTCTTTTTGGGTTGGTTTGCTCTGCCAAAGATTCTTGAATTCTCTGCATGCCGACAAGGGGCACACATCCCCAATCAGGGCCACTATTGGAGCTATGAAAAATTTGTAAATTTTTGAGCCTAAAATCAGAAAGTTCTCCAATGGCAGAGTTTGTGCCCTTCAAGGAACAGTTTAAAGGACCTTAGCTCAAGAATATGTAGAAATGAGCCTAATGAATTTCATCTGATATAGCTTTGGGAATGGGTTCAACACCTTTTTTTTGACATATGTAGTGGGTCCCAGTTCCTAAATGAAGAATCTGAAATGTTTAGCGAGTAGTCTTTTTGAGGTTTTCACTTAAGTTTGCATTTTTGCCCAAGTGTCAAATCACTGTAATAGGCCCTGTTTGTATTTGAATATCTTGTGTCTTGTTGATTTTCATGGCCTGACACTTTGGGAATGTTCAAAATGATATCAAAGAGCTTATGTTTCAAATCTTAGGTCATTTCAAGTCCGTTTGATAGGTTTTTTGATCCCCCAAAGTTGATCTTCCAGAAATGTCATATTTTTGTGATCTGCCCTATTTTCTTAGTAGCTCTATTTGAGTAGTTATAACTTTTGACCTTCTGACTCAATTGACAAAATTCCTTTTGTATTGTATTCTAGTGGTCAAATACTCCTTATGTTTTAGTTTTCAGGCCATGATGAATCCATTTGCCTGGTTTGCCAATCTGGTTCCGTTTGTAGTTTCTAACATTTTAATGAGGATTAGTTGCATAGTTTAGTCAGAGTCCCTATTCGAATGAGTGCATTAAGTGACCTAAATGATATTTTTGTTGCATCCTTATTCTTATAAAAGGATTTTTTTGATCATTTAGAAGGGCTAGCTAGAAATTCTTCACACAGGAAGCTGAAAAGCTAAGTGTGTATCCTCAGTCCAGATTGTAATATGTTTTACTAAGTTGTGTCAATACAGTGGAAAAACCTTCTGTATCTTTTTCATATTGTCTAGGTGTTGTATTCTAAAATGGTTTGTAATACAAGAACTTGAGTCCTCATACTTAATGTAGTTTTGAGATTTCAGATCTCTCCTTTAGTTGTGTTTCTTGGGTTTTGAGTTTTCTGACATTTTGCACAGGGTTTACTTGTGTATATGTTTTATCTCTCAGCCTTGATCTAGGATCAGGTTAAAATTCTCTGAGTGAAGCATAAATTCATTTGGCTCAATCAGGATGGATGTTTTTAAAAAGTGTATGAATCTTGTTTGTTGTGTTTATGGCTTGGAATTTGTGTTCTTTTATTCTGTATCTATTTCAAATATATTGCCCAATGGAGAAGGCACTGATCAGAAATTAGTATTTCCTATAGTGGTGCATCTTTGGCATGGTTGTTTACATTCTGCAAGAAATCATTAAATCATTACCAGATACTTTAGTTTCATTTACATTTTAAGTTGTTTTACCCAGTGATGGAGAGTCAATGAATAATAGGTTTTTATTTAGTACTTTCTCATTGTCATCTGTTGTAAGATCCAGTATTGAATAAGAAACAGAGTCAAATCTATTGGATCAGGTGTACCCACCTTAGTTTTGCAGAGCTAGAAGTGAAGAGGGTAGTCTTGTCCCTATAGTTGGTCCAGCTGCTTATAGATTTCCCATATTTGGAATTAACCACTCCTTAACATTAGTCATAAGAATATTGGTATCTCATGGAGTGTAAAATCATATCCAGGAACCAACATAATCAATGGTTAAACTGATACAATAATGATCTTATTCAAATATAAATCAATTGCAAATATTTAGATCTATGCTAAGCCCATAAAAAATCCTCTAATCATTAATCAATTCACTTCCTCAATGTTCTTCAACTTACTTTCACTCGGTCAATGGCTCTTTGATGATCGGTAAACTCTGTAGTCTCGATTCTTTCACTAACCAGTCTGATCAGGCATGCATGAATAAAGTCTTCAAGGGAAATCTCTACAGTCTTCTTTTTTCTGACATGTTTCAATAATGAAACTCATATCTCTTATATAGACAAGTAAACCATTTGCATATCAGCCATTAGAGATTGTCACTTAATCTCCTTCATCCATTTTGCCTCTTAAACCTTCCTCGGCAGATGTTTCATTAACTTGTTTCAATCTCATCCTTTAGTTCTTCTCCAAATTTTGTTAGCCGCAGATCTCATAACAAACTTCATCCCTAATCTCGAAATCATAACAATTTCCATCACATCAAATTCAGTCAATTGTTCTTAGCAATAATGTTTTCATCCATACTCGGTTGATATAGAAATGCATCACTGATAACTACATGAACTAGATTGGTTAATACTACATCAGTCGGTATACACTACATTGGCTTGGTGTATACATAAATCTTCAATTACTGACCACATTAACATGTTCAATTTCAAATCTCTTCTCCCTAGTAGATTAATGTAACATGATAAAGTCAACAATACAAAGCCATAGACTCCTCAATAAGTTACCCAATGTTTTTCTTTTCCTTATCTGTCATATCCATCTTTTCCTCATGTAGATATTTGAGTTTTTCATCTTTTCTTCTTTGAATAGATGTTTAGATGTTTGTAACTATCATGATAAGTACTTTCAAGACTAGTTGACATCAGTGACAACATATTGACTTATTTAATCATCTTACATATCATTTTAGTAGCTCGGTGATCTCTGACCAGTCTTTCTTTAGTTCATTCAAATATTCAATCAGTTGCAGTTCATCAATAAATGGGTATACAAGATGAAAGAGGAGGATGGAGGATGAGTTTGTTATCAAGCAAGATTGGTCATTAAAGGCTATGGCCAACAACATGGTATAGATTTTTATTATATTTTATCTCCAGTGGTAAAAATGAACACAATCCAAGCTTTTTTGTGTTTAGTAGTAACCTGGGATCTTGAACTTGAACAATTGGACATCAAGACAACATTTTTCAATAGAGATATTGATGAAGAGTTATATATGAAGTAGCCTGAAGATTTTATCAAAAATTGACAAGAACACTTGTGTTGTCAATTGAAGTGAAGCTTCAATGGGCTCAAGCAAGCCCCTCATCAATGGTATCTCAACTTTGATCAATTCATGATTGCACATAAGTGTATACGCTCAAAGGCTAATCCTTGTGTATATTATAAGTGGTTTCCTAA
This sequence comes from Chamaecyparis obtusa, assembly GCA_027943335.1. Classification (NCBI taxonomy): domain Eukaryota; kingdom Viridiplantae; phylum Streptophyta; class Pinopsida; order Cupressales; family Cupressaceae; genus Chamaecyparis; species Chamaecyparis obtusa. Next base: position 84,419 of record BSBK01011831.1, read on the forward strand.
AAGTGAGTTTGTCATACTTCTCCTTTATGTGGATGATATGTTAGTCACTGACACTAGCATCAAAAATTTTCATGAATTAAACGTACAATTAGCTAGTAGATTTTGTTGGGATACAAACACCACTGAGAGGGGGGGTGAATCAGTGGTTACTTAAAAACTTGTCCTTTTTTTATTTTTACAACTATAACATATACTTATGAAATATGAACAAGATATGTAAAAAGAACATAGTACACAATATTTATAGTGGAAAACACCTTAGGGTAAAAACCACTTTGAATCTAAAACTTTATTAGCCTCTTGGGCAAATTGTTTAGAGCTACAACTCTGAGAAGCACCAACACCCTATTTTTGAAACACCGATTTCAAGGAACACCAATCCCTTACACTTGAAGCACCAAATTCCAAAATGAATAAATGAATACAAAATTAGAGGATCAACTCTATTACTTGATACAAATCATAAATTATTTATTTCAACTTCAAGTTGAAAACATTAAGCAAGATTCACTTCTTTTCTTATCTCTCATACTGATTCTTTTACATCACCAAATTATACAAGCCTTCTCAAAATAAATTTATGAGATCATGAAATGTGTAATCAGACTTAAATAAATAAATCTAAATGTAATAGGATGAGTTTAATCAATGGTCTTCAAAATGCTATACTTCTTGAGAGATAAATATCATGTTTCCCTTCAAAATATTAAAGATCCAAATGCATATTCATGTTTCATAAAAACATCTGATTAAATATTGATGTAAACCATTAAAATATTAGTGAATAAACCCTTCTCAACCTCTAATATACTTCTGTAATAAAAAAACAATTCACAAATGACAAAATAGAAGCACAAAGCATTACCCTCTTCTTTGTTGTTTTACAATCTTCCTCGAAGTTATTCGGTCTACAAAGAATTCCACACAAATCCTCCAAATTCTCTCCAAACCCCTATACCATCTTTTAGAGGAATGTATCCCCTACTTATAAACCCAAAAATTTGACATTTTTGAGGTAGTTAGATAACCCAAATGTCCATTAGACCAAACCTGCTCAAAACTGCTAAAACTATCATGAATTTTTGTAACTATGTCCGTTATACAGATTTTTTTTCTTTCCATATATGTGATATGAAAAAACTAACACCGACCCATTTTAGCTAATTCATCACCCTTTCTAGAAAGGTCTTATGGCTAGGGTATATTTGATAACTAGGCTTGTCAACTTTTTCATATACAAAAACTATTTTTTTATAACTGTTTTCTAACTAATATGAACATTAAGTGTTAATTGTATAACACTTAAGTGTATATCTTGAATATGTTTTGAACTATATTGAAGGACATAAAATAAGATAATTTCATGATTTTAACTATATCATATGCCCATTATAATTGCATGAATGTATTAATGACATCAATGACAATATTCAAAGACCAAATACCAAAGGTTCAACATACTCCCCTTTTGGCATTGATGTCAATACCTATAAAAATATATTGACCTTTGCATGCACCTGTAACACCTGTATATCATCACCTATAGAACAAATCATGTACCTGTATAGATTCCATCAATCACAATATGTTTTCCTCATGTGTTTTCTCCCCCTTTGACACGAATGACAAAGGAGATATACCAAGGTTTTAGTTGTAAAAATTATCATAAATTCTACCCCTAAAACCTATCACAAACTATTTAACTTTGCAAGAGAAGAGAGGGATAGAACCCTTGATCTTGTTCTTGATCTTTGAAACACATCTTTTGCAAGAGACTTTTTGAATAGATATGCATGTCTGTCTCTTATAATCTATTCTTGAAGATGATATTTCTTGAATCTTGAACCTATAGACTTTGTACCTATTGATTCTGATGTTCATGTTTGATCTTTTATCTCTTCTTCTCTTTCTTCAACTTTATTAACTGATTTGTTCAAGTCTTTATCATTTTCTTGAAGGAGAGTATTATCTTTATCCTACAAAACTCCATTCACCTGTCCCATTAGACAAGCATCTTCATGATTGTTATTATTTGTGATATCTTTTAAGTTGTATACATTCCCTTTAGATCTTTTACCTGATGCAACCAACTATCCCGATTTAAATTTGACTTGACAACCATGATCATCAAACACAGCTTCAAATACATTATCTCAAATTTGACTAACACTTAGAATATTGCACTTCAATCCCTCAACATAATACACATCATGAATAGACATTTTTTTACTAAGCATCAATGAACCCAAACCTTTAATTTTCCTTCAAGAATCATCACCAAAACTCACACCGCCACCTTTATAGGTAATCAATTTATCAAACTTTGTTTTATCACCTGTCATATGCCTAGAGAAACCACTATCAATTATTCACAAGTCCTTTTCTTTATAATGTAAAGCCATTTGAATAAATATAGACTTATTAATCTTGGGCCTCCATATCTTAGTCACTTTAGTATCAAATTCTTTATCAACTTGTAGACTAGTATTAGATTGATCATTCTGAAATGTCTTAGTTTTGCAATTCCTCATAACATGACCAAAAAGATTTCATTTTTAGCATCTTAAACCATTAATTTTAGGAAAAGAATAACCAAAATGAAACTTTGAAAACCTTCTTTACATATATTTTCAATTACTTATTCTATGTCCATATTGATGACACATGAAGCAATACCCATCAAAGAAAGACGTGAACCTGTTTGAATATCTTTCACCCATGAATGAAGAGCTTGATGAAACCTACCATTTACCATTAGAAATATGATTAACATCTTCATTTTTATCTTAATTTGAAGTGGTAACATGTTGATCTATGTCTTTACTTTCAGATTTGAATGTCTCAAATAATGATTTATCTTTCTTGTCACTAGAGCATTATCCAAGTTCAAAAAAAATTCCAGTGAGATCATCTATTCTTCTTTGTTTTCTTAACATGTCATCCAAAGTAGTATTCTCATATTTTTCTAACTTCCTTTTATATGATACTACTTAATTCATTAACCTTGTACATTCCTGATCTTTAGAACTTAACTCTTCCTTAGTGACAAAGACAATTCTCTTTTGTTCCTCCACTTGTAGTTTTAAATCTATAACTTGTTGATTTAATTCTTTAATTTCTTTTTCAAAGTTCTCTTTTTGCTTTATGAAATGGTTTTCTTGAACACTTAAATTTCTTTTTAATTCCTTGATCTTGTTAAGTGCATAAAGAAATTCACATTCTAAATAAGCTTCAACAAGTTCAACATCATCATCACTATCCAATTTTTGACAAGTAGTTTCTATAGCCATGAATGAAACTTCATTTTCATCACATTCAAAACTACTAGATTCACTATCTGATACATCAGAAATCAAACTCATCTTCTTCTTAAAGAACTTCTTTTTGTTATAGAATTTCTTTTTACTTGATTTCCCTTTGTCATCGTCTACTTCATAATGACTATTATAAGGACATTTATATTCAAAGTGTCCTATTTTACCACAATTAAAGAATTTGAAAGGAATTTTACCATTTTATTTACCTCCTCCTTTCTTTAATTTCCTTGAGAAATGTGTTTAAAGGACATCAAGGTCTTCTGATTCTGATGAGACTTTCTTTGCCTTCTTTTCTACTTTGAATGCTACTTCTTTTCTTATGGATTCATGCTTGCCAAACTTTCTCATTTCATAAGCTACAAGTGCTCCATGAATATCTTCTATTGTATATTTGTTAATGTCCCTAGTTTATTCTATGGAACATATTTTAGAATCAAATTTATCAAGAAGAGATCTTAAAACTTTCTCTACAACATCGATATCATTAATTGTTTCACCAAGTCCTCTTATGCCATTAACTGTTTCATCTATCTTAAGAAGATACTCTTCTACTTTTTCATCATCACCCATCTTTAGGTCCTCAAATTTTTATTTCAAATGTTGCATATTGGCTTCTTTAATGCTATCATTACCATGATAAGTACTTTTCAATTTGTCCCATACTTCTTTAGAAGATATACAATACATTACCTTAACAAACACATCTTTAGACAAACTGTTAAATATAGAAAATTTATCTTTCATATCAGTTTCATACTTATTTTCATCAAGATCTGTAGGTAACAGATTAGGAACTTTATAGCCATTAAAAATTGAAGCCCAAACATCAAAATTAATAGATAACAATTATGTTTGCATCATTACTTCCCAAAAAGCATAATCTGATCCATCAAAAATAGGAACTGTTCTCATATTTTTGCTCATTCTTAAGTTTGAAGGCCTAATTACTAGATGAGCTACAATAACCTAGTTTGTGTTATTAGGTGGTCTTGCTTATATTTTTGTTCATTTAATTTGCAAAGTACATGAAGATAAAAAGGAAATGAACTGCATCTACTCATACATCTATCTGTGGCATTTCTACTGTTGAGAAAGCACAGAACTGAAAAGAAAAGCATCTATCTAAGCTCACATAGACCGTGAGCATAGCCATTATCAGAGTTCAATGGATGAGTGTAGATATACATAAATAAATAATTGATATAAGGGTACCAGACATTGCCTAGTATTGTTGTCCGAATCTGGTCCTGTCCAGTGGGCTCCTGAGATCCAGAACCTGCAAGAAGTGAAGAGGGGAGATGGGTTAGATCCAATGGATCTATGCAATGGATGGCATCACAATATCATAGAATGCATACATACACTCAGCCATGTACCTCTAACAAAGGCTGTGCTGAGGGCATGTGCATAAGAATCATCCAAAGAACCAAAGGAGGCATCATGTTTTCACTGACGTGTTTTTTTCATGTGCAGATACAGGGAAGCTGATCCAACACGTTTCCATGAATGACCTGGGTTGTTGATGTGGATAATGATGGAGGAACTTATGGTACTCTATTTTTTACCCCTTCAAGGGCCAAGAACACACATGATATGTATAGATGAAGAGCATCCAGATGATTCAACATCAATAGGGATCAATCAAACAACATGACATATTAAGAAAATTACTGGTATGAGGATGAAAATAGAACCTATGTGTTGCAACATGAGCATGATATTTTAATAAGCCAACAAGGGCCAAGGGGCATAGCATCAATCAGGCTATGATAAAAGAATAACAAAGAGCTACATGGCATCAAAGTTGAACAGAGCTAATGGTAGAGTACATAGATCTATGAAAGAGATAGGGCACTCTGCTACATAGGTGTTCACATGAAATTCATCATCAACATGATTGAGGGCACACAAAATCCATATGTTCAGAAAGTACAACATAAAAGTGTTTCAAAGATAAACCCAAGACATCATTTTTTACAGTATAATATACTTCAAATCTGCATTCTATGCATATACTATGGCACGATTGTGTTGGATCTACATTGTGGAAAAAATAGATGAGTTTCAATTATGAGTCAGGGATGGTTCTTTTATAATAGCATGACATCATGGAGTACCATGTGAAACAATGGCATTCGAACACCATGCATGTGGCATCTCAACTTTGATATACAATGAAGTACAGAGGGGCATCAATTCAAAATGTGAAATAAAAAGATAACATATGTTATGGCACTAACAATAACACTGGCATAGAGATATTTATAGTAAATGAAAGAAATTATAGTACATGAAATACATGGCTCGAGCTCACAATCTTACAACAGAAACATACATGATGATGTAGTGCCTAATTCACGGGCTACATATCAAATATTCTGAGTGTCAAATACAATAAGGCAAGGACATTATGAATTAGTGATATCAATAACATAATAGTATGATGTCTAATTAGAAAAGCAGAGCTCGGCATGTAGCTATCGGGCTCACAGTATCAACAAACAGAGCATGGTAAACCAGAGCTTCTCAACCTGAGCTCAAGTGCATCTTGAGCCATCACATGCTCGACACCTTGAGTTCGTGGTTCATACAAGATATGTAATAATAATACATGGTGCTTAGGCATGATACCACTTTTCCCATAGCGGTGAGCACAATTCATGAAATCAATAAGAAAATGCTAACACATGCCATGCCAACATCACAGTAAACTGAATCAACAGTGCCTCGGCTCTACAATTTCAAGCTTCTATGTATACAATCAATGGACATAGTGGTACCATGCCCGAGCCTTGGGTTTCAAAGAAAATAATATTGTGATGCATCTCCACAATACCCTAGCCTTATAGCTTTCAGTCTATATGGTTAACAAGTTTCGTGAGTGCATATTCATTTCTTGAATATGCATTCATGAGGTTTTTCCATCATTTTTTTTAAATAGTGAAGAAAAAATGAAATAGAGGGACATGCCCTCAGCATACAAAAGTATTATGCAATGCCCCTATCTGTACTAAATTCCATGAATGCCATATTCATTTGTTCGAGTATGCATTCACGAGGAGGCACACCAGCATCAAAATTGCAAAGTAGAAGCAAGAAATAGAGATATACATATACGGTAAAATAATGAATATGTGAAGCACGATAATCATGATGCCCTAATCAAAAAAATAAAATAATAGCAATAGTGTATGCTATAATTTTTGGGCTATGTACAATTCATGAACAAAATTCAATATAACAGTGACAAGATGCAAATATTTGGAGCCGACAGGCATATACATAGACAAATTTCAACAAGAAGAATAACAAAATCATCATGCCATGATCATGCAGTGCCTTTGAATATACATAGGATGAAAATGAAACTAATCATAAGGCCTACCTCTATCTTCTTATCATCTGAGAGTGTGTTGTTTCCTCATTCGAACTCAAGGTTCAGTTCAGTACCGAGGATGAAAATGGCAACTTGCCATCTGTCATGGATCTAACTTCACATTACCAGTGCTGAAAGTTGTGGATATGATTTTTCTGATGCATATTCTCCCCTTCTTGTTAGGGTCGAGATCATACATTAGCTTTATTTTAATATTGTATTTTCAAGCTAATGTATGGAGATATCATTTGAACTATGACCTAGGGTTTATAGGGGTTTTATTTATTTTAGAAAGGGGTTTATTTATTTTTAATTTGAAATAGGCTATTAATTATTTCCTCCCCTTTTTTATATTGGGTTGAGGCTATTATAGTCCTTTTTTTATGATAAATGTCCTTGTATATGATGTGGATTTGGTCAAAAAATTCATATATTTTTAGACATTCTCCTCATTTTGAGTTTAGTGTGTCTTGAATATACATTTAGAATCCACTCATATTTGATATAGTGGGGGGAGTTATTGTTTTTAATGTAAAAGGTCATTGTTTTACAATTGTAAGATGTCAGGTAAGAGGCATTTTTATGAGCTCTTGTCAGATATTAGTTATAAAAATATGACTTAATGGGCGTGATGGTCATCTTTGATTGCATGTTTTTATGTCCCACTTTCCTCACCCCCTAGGAATCTAGGAGTTTGACTTTCAGACCATGATGCTGCCTCATGAGTCCTTTTTTGACTTTTCTATTGTTAGGAGGTAGTGGAGTTTGATGGCAGATTCCAAGTTTTTGTTTTTTATACCTCTCACTATTGGTGATTGAGGTTAGCTCTTCACTTTTTCTCTCTGATATGAGTGTTGTAGCTCTAAGAGACACAATTGTACTAGTTTCTTTCCAGCAATAAGAATTAATCCTTCTGTTCTCCTACATTTTCCAGTTTTGTTATTGAAATCTTATGCTAAGATTATTGTGATATTTTTATGTCCTTAATCTGCATTTTTAATTCAAGTGTTCATTCAAGAAATTGTCTTAGCTCAGTGATGTGATTTGTGTACAATTAGAAATATCAGGATTGTGAAGTTGTTCTTCCTTTCTGAATTCCAAGTAACTTAACTCATTGAGGGTTAAGAAAGTAGGATTGAGTTGTAGTTTATATTTGAAGTGATGATAAAGTAAACTTATCATCAATTGTAGTTTCTTTTAAAATTTTGGTGGATCCCCTTTCATTTCAAGTTGCAGTTGTTACTTTCAAGCATTTTCTATCCCTTTTCCCTCCAAGTTTATATAAGTTTCAAGTGATCTAAGGGAAGCCAGCCCTTAATTCGGAGGTCTATTCTCGGATAGGTTACCCATAGCCTGAGAGTAGTCCCATGTTTCACAAGATTGCTAGGTTCTATACTTATCCATACTCAAGTGGAATCCTTAGTGACAATAGTTTTTGGCACGTCCAGTGGGAGTGAGACTCAGTGAGTCTATTTCCTAGAGTTTTTTGTAAGTTATTGTGTGGTATGAGCAATGACAGTGTTTTGAAATCATACCTGGTGACTCTAATGGTATTTTATGTAGATCGATATATAAGCTTATGAGTAGGATCTCAACTAGGCAGAGTAAGAATCCTTTTCTGTATGCGGAGCTACCATCTGTCAAGAAGAAGTCTAAAGCAGCCCAAGCTAGTGCATCAAAACCTACAAATCATACTCCCAATCTAACTCCTAAGCCTACACACATTCCTACATGTGCTTCCCCAATCTAGTCAATACACATATTACTACCTATACAAGTAGCCCCTACAATTCAAGTTCCCCTAAATCCTCTAATGGCTCAACCCCGATTGCATCCTTTTGTAGCTTTCAATCAAGGAACTCCTTTAAATTTGTAGTAGCATGATGACATACCAATATCAGCCCTCAATAGCTTGCCTATGTTTATAGGAGAGGATCAAACCTCAACTATTGAGCATATAAGAGATGTAGCATCCCTTTGTGTCGTGCATAATATAACCCAAGATAATGTGGTCATGAGGTTGCTAGCAGCCTCACTCAAAGGCAAGGCATTGCAATGGTTTAGAAACTTAGTAGTTGGTTCCATAGCTGATTGGGATGGGTTGGGTTAGGCCTTGACCAATTACTTTGAGGATAAATTAGACCACCTCTCATTAGTTGAGCATTTGACTACTATCAAAAGAGCCCCCCAAGAATACATGATGGATTTCAATTTTAGATTTCAAAGAACATGGAATAGAATACTGGCTACAATTAGACCATCAAGCCAGCATGCTTTCCTATACTATCTAAGAGCCCTTAATAGTGATATCTCTATTATGATCTAGTCAATGGGTGGAAATAATCTTCCAGTAGCATATGATCTTTCCATAAGAGCTAAAAATAGCCTAATCCAAGCTGGGAAGATAGCCCCAAGGCCTCCAATGCCTATTTTTCTAGAGCTTCATCCTGTCCCTGAAGCAATTCCAACCCTAGCATCTATTCCACCTCTCTCGGCTCCTCCTCAATAAGTTGTTAGCCTAGTAGTGAATCAATCCCAAGAGTTGATTGAGATTAAAAAGGCCTTGCTAAATGTTAATAATGAGTTGGTCAGTCTAAATAAATACCAGTCCCAACCTTACCAATAGCCTTATCAATAGCCTTATCAGTAGCCCTATCAAAATCATTACCAGTAGAATAGGCCCCAATACCAACAAGGCCAGCAAGGTCAAGCAAGAAATTATAACCAAAAAGCTAGCCATCCTTATAATCCTAATATCCCTAGTGCTTCTAGGGAGCTGGTTCCTGTAGCTCAAAATAATATAGCACAAGAATATCAATGGGGATGCCCATGCAATCAACAACATATCCAAGGGATGTGTCATAATGGCTATGCTCAGGCCCTCATGGTGCAGAACAACATGATGATGCCATAGGAGATAGTTCAAGAGCCAGAGGTTCAGCAAGGTCCGATTGTTACTCCAAATGAGTTGCAGACTTCTGAGGTGGCATTGGTGAGTTTTTAGAAAGAAAATTTTTGTGGGGTGAATTTCTCACCAAATGATAACCCAAACTACATCCTAGTTGCAGCCAACACTAGGTCTAAGAATAAGGCTTCGGAGGTTGAACAAGTGGCCTCTACCAATCAATAAGCCCCTATTGTTAATCCACAACCCAAAGCAGTTCAAGCTCCAGCCTTAAACCAGTCTAAGGAGGCTAAATAACCAGTCAAGATAGCTACATAGTTGGTATCTACACAAACAAAGATTGTTGTGCCAAAAGGACAACACAAAGTGAATTTGGGATCTTTTAATATAGTGGAGCAAATGAGGAAAACCACTATCAATCTACCTTTAATGGACACCCTAGCAATTCCTGGACAAAAGGAGCTGATACTGAATGAATTGGCTAAGATTTCACAAGTCAAGAGGTTGTTTCAGAATAGCCTAGGGTCTTGGTAGCTGAAACACCTCAAGTGGAGCAGCACAAAGGAGAAACTAGCTCATAGCCCATTGTTGTCCCATAGGTTAAACCTCCTCATTTCTATGTAACTCTTATGGTTGGGGATTTCCTAGTTCATAATTGTATGATAGATTTAGGAGCTAGTAGTTCTATGATTTCTAAGCAGTTAGCAGACCTACTAGGATTATCTTATGAGCCAATAAATAGACCTGTTCTTCAATTGGATGGGTCATTAGTTAGTACTTTGGGAGTTATAAAAGACCTAAGCCTCACTCTACATGAATGCCCTAATTTATCCATTCCCCAGGATGTCTATGTCATAGATTTGCCCCCTCATTTTGCTATCTATCTAAGAAGAGAGTTCACTGCTAGGTTGGGAGGATATCTCTCAGCTGATTGGTCTCATCTATACTTCAGAACTAGTTACAGAACTAGGGTTAGAATTAAGTCTAAAGCTTTTGCAAAGAGCGATGCTGAGCCATATACCCCAAGCCCTATAAATGCCAATCTGATGTATCATGAACAAGATCCAAGTGATTCTGAATCTTAGATCAGTTCTAGAAATATTCCTGATATTGCCTTAGATGAGTGGGCTGAAAGAGATTTACAGGAAGATGAACCTTTTAGAAACATGGAATTTTTTGGTATTGGAATGTTTATCATTCATGAAGAAGGTGTTATGATACTAGATCTAATGAAAAAGGAAGAAAAGCCTTCTGCTAGTTAGAATGATGATTTGTGGTAGCTAGTCTTTGATGGTGCCAGAAGTAAGGTCGGTTCAGGAGGAGGAGCTATCCTAGTTTCTCTAGAAGGACAAAGGTATTACTCTATAGTTCATTTTTCTTTCAGCTATAGTAACAATACAACAAAGTATGAGGCATTGATTCACAGTTTAGAATGGGCTAGACAAAGAGGAATCAAATGCCTAGAAGTATAGGTGATAGTGAGTTAGTGGTCAATCAAATTCATGGCACTAACCTCACCAAAAATGATACACTTAAGATGTATAAGCAGAGGGTTTGGGATTTAATAGAAGATTTTCATGCTTTTAATCTAGTTGTTGTTCCAAGAAATCAAAAAAAAATAGGTAGACAAGTTGGCTTCCATGGGAGAAGAATATGATATTCCAAAAGAGGTCCCAAATCCCAATTCGCAGCATGTAAAGATTCTAGTAAGACCATCCATACCAGACAATCAAGTGAGCTGGCAAGTTTTTGAGAATGATGAATAGATTTTCAATTTTTTGATAGAAGAAGCTGAGTTCTCCAAAGTTAACCAGAGTAAACATGCTCATCAGTATGGTGACCAGATGTTACAGTTGAACAGTAATAAATTTCCTAAAGGATTGGTCATGCTTAAGTCTATATTTAATGTTGATGATCAACTTAGGGGAGACAAAGCCAGTATGACAGTTAAAGAAGAATGCTACCAGTCTGTGGAGGTTCTTAAGGACAAATACGTTAAGCTTGGAAAGGTATGCACATAGCCAGAATAACAAGCCTTTATTTCATTATGTCAAGAATATAGTAATGTCTTTGCATGGGAATACTATGACATGAAGGGATTTGATCCTCATTTAGCCCAACACACCATTGAGCTAGAACCCCATGCCAAACTAGTGAGACAAAAATAGAGACCTATCAATCCTAAGTTAGAAGTCCTGATGAAAATAGAGTTGAGGAAGATGATTGAGGCCAATATTATTTTTCCCATTAAAAACACCTCTTGGGTCTCTAATCTAGTACCAGTTAGGAAGAAGAATGGTGAAATTTGGTTATGTGTGGATTTCAGAGATCTTAACAGAGCCTCACTCAAATATCATCACCCACTGCCATCTATGGAATAGATTTTGCAGTACGTCTCAGGGTCTGATAGATTTTCTCTGTTAAATGGCTTCTCTAGTTATAACGAGGTCCTGGTTAAGGAGGAAGATCAATATAAAACTACATTCACCACTAAATGGGGCACTATGGCATACAAGAAGATGCCTTTTGGGCTATCTAATGCTAGTGCTACATTCCAAAAAGCCATGGAGATGGCGTTTGTTGGCCTGATGAACAAGTTTGTTCTGGTCTACCTTGATGACATAACTATCTTTTCAAAAGACACAAAGGATCACTTGACTCATCTAAAGCTGATCTTTAAGAGGTGCAAAGAGTTTGGAGTCTCGCTAAATCCTAAGAAGTGCATCTTTGTTGTGCATGAAGGTAGACTACTGGGGCACATTGTTTCTAAACAAGGAACAACCATTGATCTTGAAAGGGTAAAAGCCATCCTGGCTCTACCTCTACCAACTCACAAGAAGGGATTATAGATTTTTCTTGTAAGAATCAACTTCTTGAGAAGGTTCATTCCAAAAAATTTCAGCACTTTTAAAGCCTATGACCCAAATGTTGAAAAAGAACTCAACCTTCCATTGGACCAATGAAGGTAAAAGGTGTTTCAAAGAGGTAAAGGAAGAAATTGCATCTGCTCCTACTTTGGTAAACCCTAACTTTTCTAAAGATTTTTTTTTATTGTATGCTTTTGGAGACAATGATAGTATCTCTGCTATGTTAGTTAATAAAATGCTAAAAAGTAAGAACATCCAATAGGTTTTTACAATCAGGGTCTAGATGGTTATGAACTTAATTGCACTCCTATTGAAAAGAATGTCCTAGCAATTGTGAGGATTTTGAAAAAGTTTATGCACTTGTTGTCCAATAACATAGTACACCTAATGGTTTCCCACCCTTGCATAAGAGATTTCTTGTTGAACAAGGACCTGAGCCATAAGAGGGCTGGTTGGGTCACCAAAGTCATGGAATATGACATTCAGATTAAAGTGACCAAGCTGGTTAGAGGAAAGGGGCTATGTGAGCAGCTAAATGAAGGAATGAAAGACTCAAACTAGCAAAAGGAGGAGGTTGTCCTGATGAACCAAAATGCAGGACAGAGCACAAGTTGGACAATGGAGATGAAGCATTATCTCTCAATTGGTCAATGCCCTCAAGGCCTTGAAAGGAGTAAAAGAAGGTACTTTAGACTCCAAGCCATCCCATTTATTTTTATTGATAACATTTTGTATAGAAGGGATCATAGTGGTGTCCTGTTGAGATGTGTTGAAACTAACCAAGTGATTAAGATACTGGAGGAATTTCATGATGGAGGCTCTGGTGGACACTTTGCTACCAAAACCACTGCCCTTAAAATAATGAGAGCTGGGTACTACTAGCCTAGCCTGTACAAGGATGATTTTTATTGGGTAAAGAGATGCAAGAACTATACCTTGTTTGCTAGAAAGGAAAAGCTGGCAGCCCTCCCGCTTCATCCTATCAAGGTAGAGTAGCCTTTCTCAAAGTGGGAACTAGATTCTATTGGATGTATCAACCACCCATCCAGTGCTCGACATAAGTGGAAAATTGCAGCCATAGACTATTTTACCAAATGGACAGAGGTCGTAGCACTAAAGGAAGCAAATGAAACCTCTGTCCTAAACTTCTATCAGGACATTGTGTCCAGATTTGGTGCTCCAGATTCTATCATTTTTGATAATGCTATGGCATTCCTGGGAACTAAAATTTTAGAATGGGCACTCAAGCACAATATCTTTCTGAGTATCTCTTCTAATTATTACACTCAGGGTAATGGTCAAGTAGAATCAACAAATACAAATTTTCTGAGAATCATCAAGAGGACTATAGAAGGAAACTAGAGAGACTAGCATAGCAAGCTGAAACTGGCCTTGTTGGTAGTTAGAATAACACCTAAGAGGTCTATATGAAACTCACCCTACACATTAGTATATGGAAAAGAAGCCAAGATCCCTCTGTCTATTGAGTTGCCTACCCTGAGTCTAATTAAAGAGATTGATCTTATGGAGGAAGATACTATACAAGTTAGGCTAGTTGAACTTATTGAACTTGAAGAAACAAGGAAACTGGCAGTGGAGAACATGGAGGCTCATCATGCTCAGATGAAGAAGAGTTTTGACAATAGGGCCACACCTAAATTCTTTAGGGAGGGGGATATGGTCCTTAAGTGGGATAAAGAAAAACATAAGTTAGGGAGGCATACTAAGTTTGATGCCATCTAGAGAGGACCTTTTATGGTGATTGGATGCAAGGCCCATAACACTTTTCAATTGGCTAGCATGGATGGAGAGGAGTTTCCCATTCTAGTGAATGGGATCCACCTCAAGGATTGTTTCTGTGGTTCTTTTCTACCATGTACATTATTAAGTTAAGAGTTTTGGCTTTCTATGTTCCCTAAGTGCCTGGCACAAGTTATTTTAGTAGTTGTTTTCAGTTGTTTTTAGTTGGTGTGAAGTAGTAATAAGCCAGAGAAGTTATCTCTAGCAATTAGTAGTTTTGTTGAGAGGAGTGGTTATCTGAAGGAAGCTAGGTTCAATTCTATGGTTTAGTGACTCTATGCCCAATGGATCTATCAGGAAGCTGGTCAGGATGCTTAGCAGGCAAGCACTCCATATAGGTCGCCAGAATGTTGTCATATTTTTGCTCATTCTTGAGTTTGAAGGCCTAATTACTAGATGAGCTACAATAACCTAGTTTGTGTTATTAGGTGGTCTTGCTTATATTTGTGTTCATCTCATTTGGAAAGTAGGTGAAGATAAAAAGGAAATGAACTACATCTACTCATACATCTATCTGTGGCATTTATAATGTTGAGAAAGCAAAGAACTGAAAAGAAAAGCATCTATCTAAGCTGACACAGGCCGTGAGCATAGCCGTTATCATATTTGAATGGATGATTGTAGATATACATAAAGAAATATTTGATATGGGGGTACCAGACATTGTCTGGTATTGTTGTCCAGATCCGATCCTATCCAGTGAGCTCTTGAGATCCAGAACCTGCAAGAAGTGAAGAGGGGAGATGGGTTAGATCCAATGGATCTATGCAATAGCTAGCATCACAATATCATAGAATGCATACATACACTCAGCCATGCACCTCTAACAAAGGCTATGCTTAGGGCATGTGCATGAGAATCATCTGAAGAACCAAAGGAGGCATCAAGTTTTCAATGATGTGTATGTTTCATGTGCAGATATAGGGAAGCTGATCCAACATGTTTCCATGAATGATTTGGGTCCTTGATGTGGATAACGATGGAGGACCTTATGGTACTCTATCTGTTACCCCTTCAAGGGCTAAGAACACACACGGTATGTACAGATGAAGAGCATCTAGATGATTCAACATCAATAGGGATCAATCAAAGAACATGGCATATTAAGCAAATTACTGGTATGAGGATGCAAATAAAACCTATGTGTTGTAACATGAGCATGATATTTTAATAAGCTAGAAAGGGCCAAGGGGCATAGCATTAATTAGGCTATGATAAAAGAATAACAAAGAGCTACATGGCATCAAAGTTGAACAGAGCTAATGGCAGAGTACACATATCTATGAAAGAGATAGGGCACTCTGCTGCATAGGTGTTCATGTGACATTCATCATCAACATGATTGAGGGCACACACAATCCGTATGTTCAGAAAGCACAACATAAAAGTGTTTCAAAGATAAACCCAAGACATCATTTTTTACAATATAATATACTTCAAATTTGCATTCTATGCATATACTATGGCACAATTGTGTTGGATCTGTATTGTGGAACAAATACATGAGTTTCATTTATGAGTCAGGGATGGTTCTTTTATAATAGCATGACATCATGGAGTAGCATGTGAAATAGTGGCACTTGAACACCAAGCATGTGGCATCTCAACTTTGATATACAATGAATAGGCTCAAGCTCAAAATCTCACAGCAGAAACATACATGATGATGCAGTGCCTAATTCACGGGCTACATATCAAATATTCCAAGTGTCAAATACAATAAGGCAAGGGCATTATGAACCAGTGATATCAATAACATAATAGTATGATGTCTAATTAGAAAAGAAGAGCTCGACATGTAGTTCTCAGGCTCACAGTATCAACAAACAAAGCATGGAAAAATAATGCTTTTCAACCCAAGCTCAAGTGTGTCTTGAGCCATCACATGCTCGACTCCTTGAGTTCATGGTTCATACAAGATATGTAATAATAATACATGGTGCTCAGGCATGATACCACTATGCCCATAGCGGTGAGCACAATTCATGCAATCAATAAGAAAATGCTAACACATGTCATGTTGACATCACAGTAAACTAAATCAATAGTGCCTCGGCTCTATAATTTCAAGCTTGTATATATACAATCAATAGGCACAGCGGTACCGTGACTGAGCCCTAAGCCCCGGGTTTCAAAGAAAATAATATTGTGATGCATCTCCACAGTGCCCTAGCCTTATAGCTTTTAGGCTATATGGTTAGCAAGTGCCATGAGTGCATATTCATTTCTTGAATATCCATTCACGAGGTTTTGCCATCATTTTTTTTAAACAGTGAAGAAAAAATGAAATAGAGGGACATGCCCTCAGCATACAAAAGTATTGTGTGATGCCCTTGTCTGTACTAAATGTCATGAATTCCATACTCATTTTTTCGAGTATGCATTCAGGAGGAGGCACACCAGCATCAAAATTGCAAAGTTGAAGCAAGAAACAAAGATATACATATACAATAAAATAATGAATATGTGAAGCATGATAATCATGATGCCCTAATTGGCAAGATCAAATAACAGCAATAGTGTATGCCCTAATTTTTGGGCTATGTACAATTCATGAACAAAATTCAATATAACAGTGCCAAGATGCAAATATTCAGAGCCGAGACGCATATACATAGACAAATTTCAACAAGAAGAATAACAAAATCATCATGCCATGATTATGCAGTGCCTTCGAATATGCAGAGGATGAAAATGAAACCGATCACAAGGCCTACCTCTATCTTCTTATCATCTGAGAGTGTGTTGTTTCCTCATTCAAACTTAAGGTTCAGTTCAGTGCCGAGGATGAAAATGCAACTTGCCATCTGTCATGGATCGAACTTCACATTACTAGTGCCAAGAGCTATGGATATGATTTTGCCGATGCATATTCTCCCCTTCTTGTTAGGGTCGAGATCATACATTACGTTTATTTTAATATTGTATTTTCAAGCTAATGTATGGAGACATCATTTGAACTATGACCTAGGGTTTCTAGTGGTTTTATTTATTTTAGAAAGGGGCTTATTTCTTTTTAATTCAAAATAGACTATTAATTGTTTCCTGCCCTTTTTTATATTGGGTTGAGGCTATTATAGTCCTTTTTTTTATGATAAATGTTCTTGTATATGATGTGGATTTGGTCAAAAAATTCATATATTTTTAGACATTCTCCTCATTTTGAGTTGAGTGTGTCTTGAATATACATTCAGAATCCACTTATATTTGATATAGTGGGGGGAGTTATTGTTTTTAATGTAAAAGGTCATTGTTTTACCATTGCAAGATGTCAGGCAGGAGGTATTTTTATGAGCCCTTGTCAGATATCAATTATAAAAACATGACTTAATGGGCGTGATGGTCATCTTTGATTGCCTGTTTTTAGGTCCCACTTTCCTCGCCCCCTAGGAATCTAGGAGTCTGACTTTCAGACCATGATGTTGCCTCATGAGTCCTTTTTTGACTTTTCTATTGTTAGGAGGTAGTGGAGTTTGATGGTAGATTCTATGATTTTGTTTTTTATACCTCTCACTGTTGGTGATTAAGGTTAGCCCTTCACTTTTTCTCTCTGATATAAGTGTTGTAGCTTTGAGAGACACAATTGTACCAGTTTCTTTCCAGCAATAAGAATTAATCCTTTTGTTCTCCTACATTTTCTAGTTTTGTTACTAAAATCTTATGCTAAGATTATTGTGATATTTTTGTCCTTAATCTTCATTTTAATTCAAGTGTTTATTCAAGAAATTGTCTTAGCTCAGTGATGTGATTTGTGTACAATCAGAATATCAGAATTGTGAAGTTGTTCTTCCTTTCTGAATTCCAAGTACCTTATCTCATTGAGGGTTAAGAAAGTAGGATTGAGTTGTGGTTTAGATTTGAAGTTCTGATAAAGTAAACTTATCATCAATTGTAGTTTCTTTAAAATTTCAGTGGATCACCTTTCATTTCAAGTTGCAGTTGTTACTTTCAAGTATTTTCTATCCCTTTTCCCTCCAAGTTTAGATAAGTTTCAAGTGATCCAAGGGAAGCCGGCCCTTAATCTAAAGGTCTATTCTTGGATAGGTTACCCACAACCTGAGAATAGTCCCATGTTTCATGGGATTGCTAGGTTCTACACTTAGCCATACTTAGGTGCAATCCTTAGTTACAATAGGAACCTTTGAAGAACTATCATGAGCCATTGTAGATAAGTATTCCACTCAACCAAAATCTACCCAAATTTGTTAAACTTGATGTAGGGAACCTTGCTTTGATACCACTTGTTGGAATACAAACACCACTAAGAGGGGGGGGGGGGGGGAGAATCAGTGGTTACTTAAAAACTTGTCCTTTTTTAATTTTTACAATTATAACATATACTTATGAAATATGAACAAGATATGGAAAAAGAACATAGTACACAATATTTATAGTGGAAAATCCCTTAGGGTAAAAACCACTTTCAATCTAAAACTTTATTAGCCTCTTGGGAAAATCTTTTAGAGCTACAACTCTGGGAAGCACCAACACCCTATTTTTGAAACACCGATTTCAAGAAACACCAATCCCTTACACCTGAAGCACCAACCTCAAGAATACATGAAGCACAAACTTCCAAAATGAATAAATGAGATACAAAATCATAGGATTGACTCTCATACAATACAAATCATAAATCATTGATTTCAACTTCAAGTTGAAAACATTAAACAGGATTCACTTCTTTTCTTATCTCTCATACTGATTCTTTTACATCACCAAATTATACCAAATTATAGAAGCCTTCTCAAAATGAATTTATCAGATCATGAAATGTGTAATACGACTTAAATAAATACATCTAAATGTAATAGGATGAGTTTAATCAATGGTCTTCAAAATGCTATACTTCTTGAGAGATAAATAACATGTTTCCCTTCAAAATATTAAAGATCCAAATGCATATTCATGTTTCATAGAAACATCTAGTTAAATACTGATGTAAACTATTAAAATATCAATGTAATAAACCCTTCTCAACCTCTGATATACTTCTATTATAAAAATCAATTCATAAATGGTAAAATAGAAGCACAAAGCATTACCCTCTTCTTTGTTATTTTAGAATCTGCCTCGAAGTTGTTCGGTCTATAAAGAATTCCACACAAATCCTGCAATTTCTCTCCAACCCATGTACCAAATTTTAGAGGAATGTATCCCCTACTTATAAACCCCAAAAATCAACATTATTGAGGTAGTTACATAACCCAAACTTCCATTAGACCAAAACTTCTCAAAACTGCTAAAACTGTAATGATGTTTGGTAACTGCGTCTGTTAAGTAGAATTTTTCTCTTTCCATACATGTGATATGAAAACACTAACATAGAAACATTTTAGCTAATTCATCACCCTTTCCAGAAAGGTATTATTCTTGGGGTCTATCGGATAACTAAACCTCTCAAATTTCTCATTTACCAAAACTATTTATTTATAACCATTTTCTTAACCAATATGAACATTAAGTATTAATTGTATAACACTTAAGTGTATGTCTTCAATATGTTTTGAACAATATTGAAGGACATCAAATAAGAAAATTTCTTGATTTTAACCATACCTTATGCCCATTATAATTGCATGAATGTATTATTGACATCAATGACAATATTCAAAGACCAAATACCAAAGGTTCAATAAATTTTCCATGAAATATCTGGGAGAAACCAAGAAAATACTTGGCATAAGCATTAAAAGGAATAGGAATAAGAGAAAACTATGGTTATCACAAAAATATTAGATTGAAAAATCCTTGGAGTGGTTTGGGATGTTAGAAGAAAAATTGGTAAGCATACCTTTGGCTTCTCATTTTCTTTTATCTTCTGATATGAGTCCTAAAACCCATGAAGATCAAGAGTTAATGAATCACACTCCTTATAAATCTACAGTTATCATATATGCTATGGTTTCCACTTCTACAAATATTGCTCATGTAGTGGGAGTGCTAAGCATATTCATGAGAAATGTCGACAAACCAAATTGGGAGGTTGTCAAATATATTTTGAGATACCTTAAAGGTACCTCTGATTTTTGTTTATGCTTTTTAAAGGGTGAAATATAGTTAAAAGGTTTCAAAGATTATGATTTAGGTAGGGATTTGGACAAGAAAAGATCTACTGCATGTTATGTTTTCACATTTGCTAGAGAAGTTATTAGTTGGTGTTCTAGATTGCATAATTTAGCTGCACTTTCTTCTAGTGAGGATATGTACATGACTCTTTCTGAGGGTGCTTGGGACATGGTGTGGTTACAACTCTTGTTTAAAGAGCTAGGGTTAAAGAAATCATATTTTGTCTTATTTTGTGATAGCAATAGTGCTATTTTTATGGCTAAACATCACACTTCTCAGTGACGTTCTAAGCATATAGGCTTGCGACATCATTACATATGCCAAGTGGTTGAAGATAGAAAGTTAAGAGTGGAAAAGAGTTTTACTACTATGAATCTTATAAGATACCTTGACCATTGGCCTTCAAGTGGGACTTTTTTGAATTAGTGAATACCAATGGACATGCCTATTGGTTGTTTGGTTCCTTTTTGAGTTGTATCTATTTATTCCTTTGTCTGTAGATATTATGTATGTGAAAAACTAGCTGATAATAATTAGATTTTCCTTGTTAAAGTGGAAGTAGTCAGATTGATGAATGACTTTAAATTGGTGACTTCATTATGTGTGTTTCATTTCTTTTTAATACTATTTAGTTCTATCAAATTATTTTATTTTCTACAACTTTAATTTTACAATAGAATATATTTTCATATGCTAATAAACAAGGCTTCTCTCACTCTTGGTGCTTCTAGAAAAAGTGAGGCAAATTTTCTAGACAATTATTCCCTATTCTTCTATTGCCTTTATGATTCCCTTGAAAAAAAAGTGTCACATTTCAATTGTAATACATAAGTGAGAAAATATTGCTCCAAAACCTTTTGTAATACGTAATTTTCTTGCATTTCAGTCAAAGTTGATCTTCCTAACTATTGCCCTAGGATGAAATCATTCTACAGGTCAATGATAAGTTTGGTTGTTAATTGGTAGATTACGTGGAGATATCTTCTCCCTTTAGGTACTATTGCTATGTTGAATAGTTGGCTTCTAACTAATCCTATAGTTCTGACAAGAATTATTTTTCAACTTGGTTGGGGAATGTTATTTGTGAGCAAATTACTATTTAATTTGATGCTATTTTTCAAGATTCGCAATTACCCATTCTTGTTTCTTCTCTTCCTACTCTAGCTAATATGTCTAAGGATCTAAAGTCATCTCATGCTTTGATTATTTTTTCTCCTCATCATTCTACTACATATTTATTTTGTGGTTTTTTATTCCAAACCAAATCTACTTTCGACAATAAAATGATACATGTTAGATTTGAGGTTTCTTTTGTTCTTTCCCAAATTGATATTTTCCAAACTAATACTATTTTCAAAGAAATGGTTATTTTTTAGGTTCAGAGTGGGCCTAAGGATTCTTGTAGTATTTATTATATTAAAGTTTTTAATCCTAATGTTCATTTTCTATCTAAATATATTTGTGCTAGCCCATTGTCTTCTTTTGTAGATTAGTGTCATTTTGATTTTGATGATGAATCTACATTGGGAGTTGGTCAACATAAGAAGAAATATCCAACTGATAAGTCATCACCTTGTTAGGTCAAATTTTTATCTAAGTATTTCCAAAAAAAATTTCAAATTCAGATGTACCTTAACCGGTCTCAACTCTATTTTCACTTTGTTAGTTATCATGTTTTATTATTTGGTTTAGATATAGTAATCATTTTTATGTTAGTTTTTTTATATGTAAGGGTTGAGTCCCTTCCCCACTTTTATTAATCCAAAATAGTATTTTTTTAATTTAGTTTTTCTATAATGATTTAAAGTCTATAAGAGAAATTACATATTTTTTTGTAAATCCCAATTAATTATTTCATTGTATTATTATAAATATATTTGTATACAATTTTGTAATCACCAAAGCCTCATTTCAGTGTTTCTTGTTGTCGATGACCAATCATGTTCAATCGTACTTGAACTCTCTCAAAATCAAACATCATCACTACATTCTAGACCTTAATTCCTTGACTCCACTTGTGTCATAAGGTCAATATCACTTGGGGAAACCTTGACCTACAAGAGAATGAGGCCCAAATTTAAATAATCTAATTGCTAGTATTACAAAGGACGAAAACTTATTTTGTATATTCTTCCACACATTATACACATTTTTTAAGCATAAAGTTATTTCACATTTTGTACACACACAATGATTCAATACAACCTCTCTTGCAGATGGGCAAATAGATAATATTTTCCTTGTGTTCATAATTTCCTTAGATCCCTTAATGAAGACAATGCTTTCCTTAAGGACCAACCATCATGTCCTTGATCCCTAAGGAGACAGTTCTTTCCCTATGCCTACTTGCTTTCATTAGATCCCTTAACATAGATAATTCTTTCCTTAAGGACTGATCTTTCCTTTGCTAGATCTATATGGATACAATGCTTTCATTAAGCCTAACCACCCTTTTCAGATGTCTTAACATATACAATGTTTTCCTTAAAGAATAATCTTCTTTGATAGGTTTTCTAGGATAACAGAACTTGCCAAACCTTTTAATTCCATATTTTGTAGCACTTTCTCTTTGTGTTATCCATAGTAAGGAAATCCCTTACTATTCTAGTTGTCATGCCTCTCTTTCTTCTTCTCTTTTGAATGATGCCTCTTTTATCCATGTTTTAGATTTGATGAAGACTTAAGTCACTTGGGGGCGCGATGTTTCTTTGTCTCCTTGACCTTGATAGGATTATTCTTATGCATTGATCTAATTGAACATGTGTGTGATCTTGTCTCATACTCCTTCTAAAGTAGGGGATACATATTTAGTCCTAATAATTTAGTACCCATTAGTGAATACTATACTACCACCTATTTGACCCCATTTAGGTGATTTCAAGGTCTTAATGCCCATTTTGCTTGATCCTTACAAGTTTTCTTTTCTCCCCCCACCTCTTTTCATCCATCCTGGAATACCATGCAACTTTTGGTTCATTACCCATGGTATAGAATGCAAATGGCATTCTATCCTAGGCAATTGGGTCTCAAATTTTCCATAGGGCCCGATGTCGGGGTATTAGTGGGATTTTTGAATTTGTAGTTGGCCTAGTTCATTTTTAAATCCTAAAATAAAGAAGTAAGTATGAAAATATCTTTTATCTATTTATTTTTCATATCATAACTAAGTGCAACATTTTGGCAATCAAGAAATCAAGATCAATTGACCATTTCAATTCAAGATTTGAAGCCAAGCATCCAAGACCAAGATCTAAAAGTATCTATTTCTCAAGTCAAAGAAAATCTTATCAAATTAAATAGAGTTTCTCTCCTGTGATGGCCAAGTAGAGGAATTATCAATCAAGAAAGAATATTATTATATTCCATTCTCCTTCTCTCTCCTTTATTGCAAGTGGTAATAAACTATATTAGTATTCAAGGTATAAGAGTTCCATTCAAAGATCCATGCATTTGTAAGGGAATCCTTGATTCTACATCACATTTGAAGGGCAAATCTTTGGATTCTCAAGAACATTAAAACATCTTCATAGATATGAGAAATTTCTAAATCTCCCCATGAGGGTTTATACAAGGTAAATTGTTTAGTTGCATTTTTACATAATATCCTTTATGCAATATCTTTCCAATTTCAAGGTTGATTATTAAATATGGGTTTGACGAAGACAAACCACTTTAGAATAACTTTCACATTTTTTCTATGTGTAGCAACAAGTTATAGAGCCACTAGATTAGAATTGGATAGATTAGATACTATCAGAAACCCTAAAAAAAATTTAGTCAAAATTGCTACGTACAAAATGTCATTAGTGATATCTATATGGGTAATAGATGAGTTTTAGCATATCCTAATCACTTTTAGCTCAAATTTATCTTGTAGGTCAAATCTAAGCTCTTATTTCAAGTTTTGTATTTGTGTGCTCATTACCAGGTCGTTTCTATATGTTATTTCTAGTTGTAAGAATTTAATCAGATTAAGCATTTTAATTGTACATTAATATATCATTTACATTTCATGAATCACATATTTTATTAAAGGAATTCATTTTCTCACTTAGCGTTTCAGTCTCCTCCTGAACCTGGTGAGGTATATTCCTTTTGAATGTGTAATTGACTAAAAAATGAGGAGAACTACCCTTATTTTCATTGATTCCTTTTTTCCCATTATACAATTTGATATCCCTAGGGTATCCAAGTTGATCATTAAAAAATTACAATTATTTATACATATTGTCTTGATAATTTCAATTCTATCATCATTATTTAATTAATATTTTAATACAATTAAATTAATTATTTAATACATCTTCTAAGAGCCTTAAGCCATCTCAAGGGTCATAGTATAATAATTATAAAATTTAAAATATTCATACCCATCCAATTTATCTTAATTTTGTTTAGTACACAACCTGAGCATATAGTCCTTATTTAGCAGTTCATTTCCCTTCAAAGATGTGAGGATAGTTTTAGTCCTAGAAATAATAAAAACACATCAATGTTATTAATATGATCTTGATAGTGTCTTACCTAGAAATCCTAAAAATATCTTAACTAGATTAACTAGATTATACATAGGTTTAGATTTTTTGGTTTTCAATTATCTTAACTATAAGAACCACCCTCCCACAAATATAAAGAAATATAATGAATCTTTGGAAGATGGTATCTTGATTAGGTACACAACATGATGATTTTTGGTATGTTTATCTAGTATCTGTGAATAGTGATTCATCTTTAAAAATTTTGATGCATCTATAAATATTTTCACTTCATACATACATACATACATACATACATACATACATACACACACACACACACACACACATATATATATATATACACACACACACACACATACATACATACATACATACATATACATATACATATACATACATATATATATATATATATATATATATATATATATATATATATATATATATATATATATATATATATATATATATATATATATATATATATATATATATATATATATATATATATATATATATATATATATATATATACATACATATATATACATACATACATACATATACATATATATATATACATACATATATATACATACATACATACATATACATTATATATATATATATATATATATATATATATATATATATATATATATATATATATATATATATATATATATATATACATACATACATACATACATACATGTGTGTGTGTGTGTGTGTGTGTCTATATCTATATGTATGTATGTATATATATATATGTATGTATGTATATATATATATGTATGTATATATATATATATGTATGTATATATATGTATATCTATATATATATACACTATTGGAATTAAGCAGAATTGCCACTAGTGACAACACTTATTTGCATTCTCAGTGCAAACCGAGCAGACAGTGCAAACCGAGCAAGTTAGTACAAACCGAACAGAACAGTGTAAACCGAGTAACATCATGTCTACCGAGTCACCAGTATTTACTGAGTTCAAAACCTACCGAGTGATCAGTATGAACCGTGCCTTCACTTCTACCGAGTGCATGACGATGCCGAGTAATGCAGTGGATGCCGAGTATCAGAAAGTCACCGAGTTAGTTTGCAAGAACCGTGTAACCATACTTGGGCCGACTTAGTAGCACTTATGTTTATTTGTCAAGCCGACTTTGTAATTGTAATTGTAATTAATTGTTTAAGACTTGTATATAAACAATGTTGTAAAAATGTAAAATGGAAGTAAGAAATATATGTGAAAAAGAAAGAAAGGCAGAGATAAGCAAATTACAAAGGGCTTCAGAAGTATAAGGAATAGCAAAGATAGATTCATCATAGAAGGTGATCAGTACATCAGCGAATCTCAATCAGCAATCCAGTTGCAAAGCCAGAGATCTACTGTTTGATTCTAATAGGTGAATCAATACTAAATCCTTTAACTGGGTAGACTTAACAGTCTTTTGTAAAATCTCTTTACCGAGTGCATACTTCATTGTATGTTTGTAAATCCTTTAATAGGGTGGATTTAGCAATCCTTATTGCTCCTAACAAGGCAGATCATCAGAAGTGATCAAATTGTAAGCCTTAACCGGCCAACTTTATTCTGCAGTATTAAAGCTTTGTGGGTTTCATCCCCACCCTAGTTTTACTTTCTTTTGGAAGGTTTCTGGGTAACCAAATCTATGTGTCATTATTGTGAATGCTTTTAAGTTTCATGCTTTCTGTATGCAAAGGTTAAAAGTAAATTACATGTTAAAATTGAAAGAAAATTTAGAGTTACTGATTCACCCCTCCCCTCTCAGTAACTCGGTTAATTCCTGAATATTTCCAACAATTGGTATCAGAGCAGCATTGGTTCTCAAGATAAAGCTTAACTAGCTTGAGCAAAGATCCAGGACAATGGAGGTATTCAAACTGAACAAGGTGATTGAAAATGAAAAGCTAGATCTGGAAATGGCCATAGCTAAACTCAAAGAAGCAAAAGAACATCTTTCCCAATCCCTAAGAAGAAGGAAGGAACTTGCAAATCAGATGAATGATCAGACTTACATTGAATAAAATATTGAAGATCTTTTTCCCTCAAATAACTCAGATGAAGCAAACAATGCTGTCAAAGAACTCCTAGAAAAGAATGGGTCTCTGCAGGAAGAAGTGAGAAAATTGAAAAGAGAATAAGAGCTACACTCTACAAGATTCTATGAGATCTTGGAACAAAGAAACAAGTTGAAAGATGAATTAGATGGAAGAAACATTGAAGTCCAAAATAAAACCCTTCAGCTAGAAAACCTAATTGATCAGATCTCTCACACAAATGAGGAAATTCTGAATCTAAGATCAGAAATAGAAAGCACAAGAGAAGAACTAAGATCTGAAAAGGAAATCAATCTAAGATTGGTGGATGACCTAAACGCTGAAAAACAAATCAATGAAGGAATGCTGAAAAGCCAAGAAGACTTGAATCAGCTGTATGAGCGAAATCTTCATAGGCAAAAAGGAAAAGCAGGACTTGGATACAAAGGAGAAGGCGAATCCTCTAAGCAAGGTACTCAAAGAAATCAAAAACCTACTTGTAATCATTGTGGTAAAATAGGACATACTTCAAATAAATGTTTGAACAATGAAAAAGCAGAATTCAATGGAAAATGTTACAGCTGCAATCAACCTTGTCACAAAGCAAATGAATGCAGGGAAAAACCTAGATTCAGAGGTAATTGTCACAAGTGCAACAAACAAGGTCACAAGGCATCCGAGTGCAGATCCAAGACATTTAATCCAACAGAACAAATTATGAAAGCAATGTTTGGATGGGACTACAACACCTGGTGTAGATGTCATTACTGTGGAGAATATGGACACATTGGCATGAATTGCATAAAACATCATCTAAGGAAAAGAGATACTACCGTAAGATGCTTCAAATGCACTAAACTCGGTCACATAGCCAGAAACTGCATGAATGCTAGTGAAGTTGAAGAAGGAAAGAAGAATGAAGCAACTAAGGTCAGGAAATAGGTAAGACAAAAATGGATTCCTAAAGCTACCGAGCAATCCAGTCCAAGTAATGGAATGGATGGCTCTACCAACTCAAACTAAATTTCCAAGAAAGCACTGGAACTGTATTCTCATAGACCAATTTCAAGCAGTTCCAGAACCGAAATTAAAAGAAAGATCTAAATCAGCATGCAAGATGCAGTAAGATCACAGGGAGGTCGGTATCAGTCTTCACCAAGAAAGGTCGGTATCAGTCTTCACCGAGCAAGATCAGTATCAATCTTCACCGAGCGAGGTCGGAGCAATATGAATTCTCGAGTTCACCGAGTTGCGAAGTCTTTACCGAGCAATTAATTCTTAGTGGGTGACAGTCTGTCAGAATTCATACCCTAATTTGTACTGAGCATTAATGACAGAGTTGTAAACAAAAAGCAAGTAATCGAACTCATTCTTCACTGCGAATCTTTAGCACTTTGAGAGCAGAAAATTCAAGAGCAACCCAGCAATTCAATACTTTTGTGAAAGGAATTTTCTGTGAGCTATCATGGAATCATCCAGCACTTCAGCGAAGAAAGGATCTGATATGTTAGTCCAAGGGGAATGGAAAGCACCAGATTTCAAGATCGTGCCCACAATTGCAGTAGCCCTAGATCCGAACGGAGCTCAATCTCAGATTCCTCCTAAGGTACTGCTTATTAATGATATCCACAATCATTTTAACTATTCAATTCATGAAATGGGGAACCTAGAACTAGATATTGTGCGTGAGGAACTGTGTGTGGATGGTATTTTGAAACCCGAGCACAAACATCTGGAAGATAAAGGTTTAGTTCACATTGCACATCTACCTCGAAACTTTTGAGATAAATGGGTTAGATATATTCTCAGCCGTGTACATGATGGCAAGATTTGGCTTGAGCAACCTATTGAGATCACAAAGAAGATGATTCAACAAATCACTGGTCTTCCCATGTTGAACAAAGAAAAAACTACAAAAACCCTAGGTCGGACGGAACTAGAGAAGAAAACCCTAGCCGAGTGGGACGGTAGAGGCATGAAAGTTAGCAGCATTACCAATGCTGAACTGAAGTTTGGTACACACATCATTGCCCATAAGATTTACAGTTCTAGTCGACAGAATAGTGTATCCTGTGAAGCTATTGACCTAGCATACAAAGTGGTCAAGAATAACTTAACATTTGACCTAGCAGACTTATTGTTAAAGTAGTTTAACAAAAACATGGAAAGCATTAAAACTTCCAAAAACAATCCATGTAAGTTTGGATCCTTATTGGTCTGTTTATTCTTCTATGTTCAGAAATTATTCCCTTCTAAAGGAAAAGTTGTATGGAGAAAAGATGTGCCAGTCCTCTATGAAATAAATGAATACATCTCAGAAATGGGTGAAAATTTTGAAAGTATCATGGATAATTATTTTGAGTCTTTCAAAGAGAAAATGAATGACAGATTCCGGATTCCATAGAAGTTGGTGGAAGATTACAAAGATGACATTTGTTTTATGGTGGATTGTGATAATGTATATATTCAAGCAGTTAAACCGAGGACTGTATATGTAAAACCTCTTCCTTATGAGGTAAATATTGATGAAACCAAGAATATCATTGAAGCTCTTCTTAATCAGCCTGTCAATCCCAAAGCTCCATATTTTGGAACATATGATGAAGCTAAGGTGAGAATTGAACTAAGCATAAAGCTTCCACAGGCGGTAAACAAAGGAAAGAAGAGGATAGCCAAAATGCAAATGATAACCGAGGACAAAGAAGAAAAAGATGAAGAAGAAGAGGAAAAGGATGAGAAAATAGAAGAACCAGAACCTGCAAAGAAGAAAGGAAAGGTATTCATCACTAAGGCACCTAAGCCTCCTACTGCTGTGTTTACAAGGAGAAATACAAGAGGTAAGGCAGACAAGGCAGACAAAGACATAGTATTCAAAAGGCCTCCTCTAAACCTTCAAGAAAAACTCAAACTCTTTAGAGACGGATCAGGATCTGGAGTAAGTAACATAAAATCCTTAAAATATGAAACCAGATCAGAAACAGAACAGAAGGAAATAGAAGATGCTGTTATTGAAAAGATGGGACAGTGGAAATACTCTCCTGAAGAAATAGCCCCACAGGTTCCAGCAGTTCTATTAAATCCAATAAAAATGGGATGGAGCAATGCAAAGCAAACTGTGATAGACATATTTGATCAAACCCTGAGAAAGTTGATGCCGAGCTTGAAAAATGATGAAGTAAAGAAGGCATTAAAAGAAAATGAAAATAAGATGACATTGAAGTTCAATACTTGTTTGATTTTGATCAACAATATTGAATCGGTTGTGAAGGCTGCAAATGCTACATGGAAGAACATATACCACCTTCACCAACCGAGTATTGAAACAGTAATAATAAAAGATATTGAAGATGACAGTGATGAACAAGAAGAAGACACTGAGGTAGATGATACTGTGAGGATAGCAGCAGAAGTCATTGCATCCCTTCCTACCTCTCCAGTGAAAGTTTCTACATCCAGCCCGGAGACACCTTCAAGCATGGTTGTGACAACTTCCACATTTGTCCAATCATCCATAGCAACAACAGAAGCAGCTACCATTTCTTCTACCGAGTTGTAGTCTCCCGCATCATCAAGTTTTCCAGCAGTAAGTTTTCCAATTTTTGAATCTTCAAGTGTAAATATTTTAAGCTCTCCAGTAGAAAGTATACCAGTATCTATAGCCAGCCCTACTTTATCTACTATCACTACTACAAAAGCATTAAGTTCAGATAAGCCTAAGGCTCTACCGAGTATAAAATTTTTGGGTAAGAATGTAGTAGAGGATATAGACCTAGATGAAGAGATAGAGATTCCTACATTAGATTTTGCAAATCTATCAGCGGACCAAATGCAAAATATAGGTGAGATCCTCCAAAGGAAAGCAAAAAAAAAGAAGCTTAAAGAGGAGAGAGACAAGGAATATCAAATCATCAAGGATGCTAAGGACATTTTGTCTGATGCATTAGGCATTAAAGTAGACTCCTCCCAACATGTTTTGTTACAATTAGTAGAAGCAGTTGATAAATACAATGAGGATTCATCTGGGACAGAAAAATTAGTTGAAAGAGCCGAGAAGAGATTCAACAATAAAGTGCTTGAGCACATTGCTCAGCACATAGCTATTAACCAAGTAGAATTGTCTTCAGTTTTGTCAAACACTGAATCTATCTATTCGAATGCTACCTCTCTTTTGGCCAGACTATGCAACATTGCCGAGTTCACAAAGGATGTTAAGGAT